>APFE031389766.1:75017-89817 GCA_000404065.3 Pinus taeda | reverse complement strand
CTGTTACACATAATACAGCTCAGATCTGAATCAATCACTGGCTCAAATCTCCTTCGCTGCTTGCCTGCCTCTGCTGCTCAATACCTGCTCAAGAACTGATGATAATTCCAAGGCAACCACGTATTTACTTGGTAAAATCACGTGAGCACAAGCTGCAATGTGGGAAAATACGTGGGCAAACTCATTGGCATACTCAATCCCTTGATTGTGCAAGATCTGATGCACAACTATAGTCACAACTGATAGCAATCTGATTCTCTAACACCTGTCCCTGCTGAACTGAACATGCACTGACATGCAACTGAGTTAACTGATGTATTCATTAGTTGTATTATGAGTTAATAACTTGTGATTTAATTAATAACTAATTCACCCAACTCATCTCTAGTCTATTCGCCAGTTAGACTAAATACAACCAGTTTAACAAAGCTAAACTGAACACAACTCCATCAACTGCACCTCCAGTCCACTAAACTCAACTCACTTGAGTTCTAACTGAAGTCCTGCATGCAAATATTAGTCATCTCATAGGTAACCACGTATTTCCTTCTGGGATCTGCATGTACCACATCCGTAGCTCATCCTGAAGTGCTCCAAGAGAATAAGACAAAGTTTATAGTCTAAATATTATTATGAGCTAATAATATTTGACTGTTCTATATTTAGATTGAGTAGTCTCTCCGCTGTGGTGTCACTCCGCTGTGGTCTAAAAATAGAAGTCCATCTATTTTTCTAACTTGATCAATCATCCATAAACAGCAACCTGCAATCCATAGACATGATCCATATGTCTAAAAATAGACATAGTCTAAAAATAGACTTGCGCCAAAAATAGCCTACGGGCCCACTTAGTGAAGGCGACTCTTTTCACTAAGCTCCATCATCTTGTTGCAATCTCAACAAGAGAGGCCACCGGGGCCATGAAAGAGATGCACATGGATGACTAAGTTTCTCAGAGGATAAGAAAAAATTTCATTAGGGGGTTGATCATGAGGCTTATCAATATGTATATTATAAGGGTCATGATGCCATCCCCAATCGTTATAACTATCTCCTTCTCACATTTATTTACAATTTTTGTTATATTATTCTTAGTGAGAAGGGTAAAATATGTTTGCTTTGTCATCTGGCCAAATATGGTTTAATTGCAAGAAATGAAGCATTTTCTAGATGATTTCTATATAGGGGCTTCGAGTAGACAACAAGGAGATATTGTCGGGGGTTGTCCATGTCTTTAACTCCTTCAATTATCCCAATATCACAACCCTCTCTCTCAGTAGCTCGAGATCATTGGCGGCCAAACAAGATGAGGTCATTGGAATCCAACCAAGTGTGGTTAATGAGGAACAAGATCCACCATTCTCGAGTTTAGGGAGATAAGTATTCCTATTTCCTACGGAGCTTCTAGTACCAACCCTCTTGTATAAATAAACATGTAAAAGATCTAATTAGGATTCGATTTTTATTTTTACTATTATGTGATGTACTAGACATGAATGTGATGATAATGAGAAGTTTCTTATTGGTTCATTACTGAGTTAGTTCCAGAGGGTTGAGGATCTTGGGTTTCAGCCAAACCCTAGTGGATTAGGTTCCTCTTATGTATTTGTATCTCTTTTTCATTCAGAGTTCTTACTACTTTCTTTCATTTCATTAGAGAATAATCCATCAAAAGTTTGTCATTGTAGCCTCTACCTCATCTCTCTCATGGGAGCATGAATAGAAGTATTTACAACCACAGTGCAAAATAATATCATGTTTATGATTTCTTGGAAGAATATTGATGTTCGTTACCTTGTTTTCATGTTCCCGCTATATATTAGGACTTGATTTATTGATTAGATCAAAGTTTTGTAATAGATTAGATAACATTTAAATTCAACTCATATTTTCCACTATTAGTTGTTTCATTTTGTCAATGATAAATGGGTACATACATGTGATGATTACAGGGATATTAGGATCTGCAGGAAAGCAAAACTTCACCACCTCCATCTTTGACTTCCTCACCTTCTCTTATGAATCCCAAATTATGTCCTAAAAGTTTTGTTCATGAGATTATTTTCCTAGACTGGTGTGAACATCTTGCTTAGTGAAAAGCATGCCTTCAAAAGGTTCTAAGATTGGCTAGGGGATTTGGTCACCCTTTATTCATTTACCTAAAACTCCAACCACCTTTCCATACATTGAATCCATCATTTACACCTCCCAAACTTTCTTGACAACCTTCCTATAGCATTATAGGTCTTCCTAAAGCAATACAGGGCACCTGCAGCAACCTCCTGTAGCACACTTGCAGCAGCCTGTTTCTTCACTAATTTTGACCTTCACTATAATTTGGACTTAGTTTAGCAGGATGTTGACCCCAAACTATTACTCCATGATCAAGGGCATCTCCTAGGCCACTCCAAACCCTCCTTTTCCTTCACTGCAAAACATAATAGCGTTAGTTCCCTTATCACATATTTGGTACAAATAGAACATTGATTGATATGCAAGTGTGAACTAGATAGATGATACATATAATCTTGATTTATGAGTTGGTAGGTTAGCTTCTTATCTGCATGTAGATTTGATACCTAAATTATTGATTACAATATAATTTAGTTTCCTTTCTGCAAGTAATGTAGCTCTTGTCTTTTCATGAATTTATTAAATAGCATTTGCTAGTTGAAGTTAATAGCATTTCCCTTTCCATAGTTAGAGGTAGCTTCTAAATATCACCTTCATTAGCTAGTTTTCATTCTAATTCCGTAGGAGGAGTGGGCTTGGAGAACTATTGATCAAGTGTCCTACTTGAGGGTGGCATGAGTGGAATCCCATCTACTGTGCATATAACACAGTCACCTCAAATTTTTTATGAACCTCAGGTTGATAAATAGAGTTGAAGATCCCTTAGGAGTTGCATCACTCTTGGTGCCATACCAAGGTTCACCAGCGACTGTGCATGAAGTTATTAAAGAAGGATATTACTGTCCCACTTTATTTAAATATTCCCATGCCCCTGTCAAAAAATGTGAAACTTGCAAAAAGACTATTGGCATACTTAAAAATATGTTTTCCCTCTTCATCCTATCATTGATGAAGCTCCATTTCAGCAATGAGGCTTATACATAATTAGAATAGTCTGTCCTCCCTCATCCCAACAACATAAATTCATTATTACAACCACTAATGATTTCACTAGGTGGGTTGAGGTAGCACCTTTGTTGTGGTAAATGTTAATCAAGTCTTTTATTTTCCACAATCACACATAATCACTTCATGTTCTTGAGCCTCTGTTATTTGACAATACATCCTATTTCTTATTGCGTGAGCTGGAAGCATATGCAGTAGAAAAAGGGATTAATATAATATACTTAGCAAACTATTATCCACAAGGAAATGATCTTGTTGAATCATCAAACGAAAACTTGCTAAAAATTATTAAAAGAATAATCTCATAAAACCATAATAATTGGCATACTGCACTTTTCAATGTGGTGTAGGTTGATAGGGTCACACCCAAATATTCTATAGGAAATTCACCCTTTTTTTTGGTTGATATTAGAGAGGTCATTTATCGCCTCACATTTTTTTGCATTCTCTCCAACTGTATCAAAGTGTTCAAGAAGTCAATTCATCAATGGTGGAAAATATAATTAATACATTATTGAAATTAGAAGAAGAAAGACAAAATTATAAAACCATGTTGGATCAACATCAACAATTAGTAAAATGATGTTTTGATAATAAGTCTTCTTCTTACCATGACCTTGAACTTGGTGACCTTGTCTTAAAATGGGACAAATCCCATGAAGACTAGGGTAAACATATCAAGTCTCAAGATTGTGGTTGGGGCTTTTCATTATTTCAAAAAAAGATTGGACCCAACACTTTTTGATTGTAGACTTTGGAGGATCAACCCGAGTTCCTCCCATTCAATGGGAATCTTCTAAAGATATATTTTACACGATCTCGATTGGGAAACTTATGTATATATTTTTGTATGTATTTTCACTGTTGCTCTCTAATTTTATTTTGTTTTCTATGTGTGAGATTGGGCTTTTTATTTGAGTATTTTCTAAATATTATTTTTTTCTTAACATTCCACAACAAAATTTTCCTACACATAATTTTATTTTAAGGAAAAATTTTATCGTATGATTTTTAACTCATGTGTTGATTGATAAATAAATTCTTCTAGTTTCGTTTAAATAGATAGATATCTTGCTTAAACAATTTTTAAAAATTTCCTTAATTGCAGAAACTATCTAAGCCCATTTCATTTTAGAATAATTCTAATAATCAGTAAACAAATTATTTTAGTAACAACATTATTATTAAGTTTGTAATTTAAACTTTTCATGCCATCCCTTACTCTTAACGAGCAGATTTACCTCCATGTCTATTATAAAATCCATTAAGGATTAATATTTATTGAAGTGTAATTCAAAAATATAAAAGGATTAAAATACAAGTAAAATAATTTATTAATGTTAGTAAAGAATTAACAAAGGGATAAGCGGTCTCATTACGAGTTGGAATACCATGATCATGAGTATTAATGGAAGTGACAATACCATTTATGGTCACCAAGCTATGGTAACGGCCTTTAGCTAAAAAACTAAATGACAAGGGTTCTCATCATGAACCATTTCGTTCACTTCCATTAGTTCATATGAATGGCATTGCCACTATCTGGTTACCAATATAGGATAGTTACCTTCAGCCGATATTTAACGAACCTATTAACTAAAATTATGGATCTATATATAATAGATGGGACACTGCTGAATCATTAGGTTAAAAGGTGACCCTACTGAGGCTATGGATGCCTACTCGAAGTAGTAGCTCCACATGTGATATTAAAAGTAATGACTTAGCCAAATTCTACAATCTATAAGGCTTCTTCTACATATAAAAATCCAACATGTTTTTAGTTCAGTTTATGTATATTGAAGTCCTTTATATCTAAAGAGTAAATGGACCCTGTAGTTTTAAATACTTTAAAATGAAAGAAATTGATTTTTCAGCATTTTATACATGATTATATTGCATCTGAATTGTATTCCTTTATTTTGTGATTTGAAGCAGACAAAATTGATTCACCTAGTTAGTCACCAATGTTGGGACACCAACCTACTCCCTTCATTGTTGTCGAAAAAATAAAGGGCCCCTCCTAAAATTTTACTATTTTTCTTGTTTTCTTTATGTATTGGCTTAATTCTTACATTTAGTCTCTTTTAATTTTGAGTTTATGGCATGATGGTTGATGAGCCCCAACAATGGGTAACTATATGAGCTAATTCTTCCTATTATTTTCATTTAATCCACCATTCTCAATAGTTTTGTGCATGTTTTTGAATATATTTATGTCAAAAGAGTGAATGGGGATAGTCACTTTGCCACATAGTCTAATGAATGTTTATTGCAGATTTTTGGACATTTATGGACAAGGACCAGGCATTTATGACCAGATTAGTAGCCAAACTCGAGGAAATAGGGCTGAGGACTTATAGGAGGGGTGTCTCCTACATTAATGACCCCTTCCTCGAGTTCTCCACCGGTAGCTCGGAGTTCAAAGGCCCATAATGATGATCCAAAGGGGCAGCCGAGAAAGTCTAGTAGAAGCTATTGTTATCTTTAGTTTAGGCAGCCGAATTCCTTAACTTTAGAAGGACTGTTGGGAGTCCCTACTTGTATAAATAAGAAGGCTTCAGGCCTCAGTAGGTTAGCCATTTCATAGTCTATTTTCGCACTTTTGTGCAACCTTGTATTTAGCTCATTTTCGAGCTCTTTTTGCAGACAGTTTTGTGATGTAACTATTATTTTTTGATCAATGAAGATGAATCGAGCTTTGAACCAGCACTAATCTCTTCTAAAGGGCTACAACTCTTGGGTTAGGGCCCAAACCAAGTGCCCAAAACCTCATTTGTGTATTTATATGGTTTTTTATTGCATTCATAAGCTGACTTCTGTTGTTTAGGTTAAATCTTTCTTTGGTAAAATAGGTTGCTTTTGATAGTTAAATTAGTTTTTCTTGCTTCAAGTTGCTTAAATAGTTTGTTGTGGTAACAGAGAAAGATCCAAAAAGGCTACCAGTGGGTCTTGATCCCCTTTCTCCCTCCTTGGGACCATGAATTGAGGACAAGGCACTACTGCTGCCACCAAAAACGCAGTTTTTTGCCTTTCATGCAATTGCTAGTGTGATGTTTTGAGTTGGAGAAGTTGATATTTGCTTGGATTCACATGCTTAGACCATTTCATATTCATTTTCCATGGCTTTCTCACATAATTTGCTGTTCATAAATTTCTGTTCAGCAGTACTATGTTTTTAGGTCAGACTTTAGCTCAAATTAGACAAAATCTGTTTTTCGGTTCTTGCTTGGGTCAGTTTTAAGAAGTAGGTGTGTAGCTCACTTGAAAAGCATTCCATCTTGTCATCCCTCCATAGAACAACTTGTACCAACTCATCTTTCAAGATTCCTTCACTCATTCACCACATTTCTCCAACTGTCCTGAATTCTGCATTTTTCACAAAGTCGCTTTCTTACCCTTTGAACAAATCCAACCATCTCTTTCATTCCCGATCTTCATAAAAAAAGTCCTAGACCCTCCAGCACCTTCATCCAACCATCATTTCCCTTTTCCCATTGGTTTTCCACCTTCAAACCTCCAAAAACCACTTTCAGCCTCCTCTTGTAGATATTCCTATAAAATCTCCAGTAGATCCCCTGCAGCCTCCTGTAGAAGTTCATGCGAGTGAGTTTTCGAAGTCTGATCACAATGGAAGTCTCTAGAAGGGTACTAGGGACATCTTAGGACCTCCCTGCACCTTCCTCCTTATCTAAAAAACCCAACTCCATTTTCCCTTGCCACCAGACCACTACACAATCACAATTAGTCAAGTCACAAGCATAATAAATCCACATAAAAATACTGAAGATTGCAAAAAGGTGATTTCTTTCCATTTCTCTTCAGAAGTAGCTTCAATAAATGCAATTTACCTTTTCAATAATCAATGGAACCCATTTTAGTAGTTTCCATCTCTTTTCTTGCACGATTAGGGTTTGCTAGGGTTTGCTAAGGTTTGAGTTCCATTTTAGTTTTCATTCTCTTTCTCCAAGTAGAATAGCCCCTGCAGAATTAGTCTTCTACAATCACAGTAAAAGCTTCTTCTGAGAACTGATAGAAGTTGGCTTAAGCTCCTAGCAAACTTGTGCCAGCTGATCAAGTAACAGCCTGCAGTAAGAGCTAGTACTTGTGCATACAACACCATCACTTCCAAGTTTGTTACGAACTATTGGGTTGATAAAAGTAAAGAAGTAAGCCCCAGGAGTTGCAGCATTATTGGTGCAATACTGGAGCTCACCACTCTTTTTAGCACCATTGCCAAGGAAGTGTCAGAGTATTTTGTGATTACTTCTTTTCTTCTATTTTCTACTGCAACATTCTGCTAAGTAGTTTATTTCAGCAAAAGTAGAGTATAGACCGATGATATTCATTTTAATTAAATTAGTTTCTTTTAGTATATAATGGTCCTAATTTAACTGATTTCTAAAAATAATAATAATTAAATATAACAGGAATATTATTGGTTTGACTAGGGTTTTTAGGTCAAAATTAGTCGTTGGCAATATAGCCGTTGGAGTCTCTGCACATACTATTTAACAAGCTAAGCTGGATTGGTTCTTCAACTTGTCCTGACGATGAACCACACTGGTTGGTTCGAAACACGTCGACAAAAGAATTTTTATGTGATTTCGCCGAATTTTTTTTCTAAACAATGTTATGGATCACAGAAGTCTAAATTCCTTAATCATTGTGTGTACTGATTATTTGACAAAATGGGCAGAAACGAAGGTGATAAAAGCAACAACAGAAGAGAAAGTAGCTGAGTTTTTGAGGGAAAATATCTTCTACAAGTTTGGCTATCTAAGAGATTTAGTCACCGATCAAGGAAGTCAGTTTACCTCTAATTTGGTTGCAGATCTGCTCACACACCATAAGATTAAGCACAGGACTTCCACCCCTTATCATCCACAAGCAAATGGACAGGTGGAAGTCACCAACAGAGCTTTGGAAGAGATTTTGACTAAGGTAGTGAGTAGCAACAGAAAATATTGAGCAGATCGATTGGTTGAGGTCACTTGGGCCTACAACACTACTTGGAAAACCACCACAGGATTTACACCCTATGATCTGGTCTACGGGAAGAAGGCTTTGATGTCAATAGAATTTTAATATAACACATTAAGGATGGCAGCTCAGCTAGACCTAGATCTCAACCATGCACAAAAGGAAATATTGCTTCAGCTAAATGGATTGGATGAACAGACAATGCAAGCCCTACTCCACTCAAAGGTAGTCCAACTTCAGAGAAAAATATGGCATGACAGACACCTCAAAGAAAAAATATTCTACCAAGGAGATTGGGCGCTACTGTATCATTCAATATATAAATATTTCAAGGGCAAATTGAGGACGAGATGGTTGGGACCATATACAGTAGAAAAATGCAATGGCAATGGTTCAGTCCTTATCCGGACCATAGATGAAGAAGCCATCCATATGTTTGTTAATGGGCATAGATTGAAGATCTACAGAAAGGCCTTTTCCAAGTAAGAGTTCATTGAGAATTTGGGAAAAATAGTGTTGGTAGTGGAGCAAGTCCCTGTCTCCACTCCACCCACACCCTGAGCCAAAAAAAATAAAATGAAAGAAAACAGAAAAAACAGAAAGAGGAATAAAAGATCCCTAGTTGAAAATCTCTTGGAGGCACCTAGGCCAGGCAGTGAGGGTGAAAACCTCCCCGAGGTGCCCTAACTATGTAAAAAAAAAAGAAAAAAAACAAAGGAAAAAGAAAAAAACCTAACTTCTTTTGGATGAATTGCAGGTTGTAGGAAGGTGACACAAGAGAAAAGACAAGGCCAGGCTGCATGCACCCTTTCATAGTCCATCCCTCCATCACTGTTATCCTTTTCCAGGCCTCAGTCTCATTTATTCTGAAAATTTGGCATCCTACAGGAAACTCTATGTATTCTACAAGAGGATCCTGTAGAAACTACAAAAAGGCCAAAATCAAGTTTAGAAAAGAGCTCGAGGGTTGGAAATCCGTCTAGAAGCCCTATAAACCACCTACCACCATCCATCCGCCTAACTCTCCATGTCATCCCTACACACCCACATTTCCACTTGTTTTTTCCTTTCCCTCCACAGACAAAATACAGAAATTTTGTTTGTTTGTTTGTTTGTTTGTTTTTTTTTTTTTTTTTTTTTTTTTTTTTCCCGTTTTGAAAACACAAAAACATGACAAATAAAGTAGCAGCATTCTTCTTGCTTATTCTTACCTGATACCTTCCAACTGCTATGTCTTTCATTCAGAACCTTTTTAAGCTTTCTTTTTAAGCCTGCTCAAGCATCAGCCTGAATTTCAGAAGGAGAAGTAGCTACAAGAAATCCGGTAGGATTCATGTAGTAGCTGATCCCTTTGAAAAACAAACTCCAGAGATAGGGTCAGCATAGTAGGATGTATGAAGCATGTAAGAAGCAGATCTTGATCGAGAAATCATCCGCATAAGACAAAGGCTGAGCATGCAGAGCACCACCAGCAACAACAATGGGGAAATGAAGTGCCAAAGTCTGAAGTATGCATAACACAACAACGACTAAGCAGGTAAGTGGCTAAACCTATTCCTTGATTGCATGAATATTATTTCAAAATTGCATGAACTATGGGAATGGTCATGATTAAGCGGAATCAGTGGCCAGCTAACTGGCCACCCTCGTTCAGTTCACACACCCTCGTGGAATTCAGTTGAGCCACGTCCAATTCAAACTGCGGATTAGATACGTAGTCAGCATGCGTGGCATGTCAACTCGAGGGGAAAACATTTGGAACCGGTAGTGGTGGCGGCATATAACGAGAGTAAGGGAGGTGATGGTGGTTAGGCAACATGAAGAACCATAATTACACTGGCGTAGGACCAATGGTCTGGATGGGGATAACGTACCCATCCGGCCACCTCATCTCCTCACAGCAGATTATGCCATCAGTTAAGTACAGTGCGGTCTAAGCCTCCACCACCCTTTGGTTCATTTTCATGTTATGAAGCTCTCGACTACAGTACTTGTCTACCACCTTCAGAGTAGCGAACTAGTAGTTTTCTACCAATTTTTCAAAACCCTCCTACCTATTGGGTTCTACAAGAGCACTACTGCATTCTACAAGAGTAGGAACACCTTCTACAGGAAAAAATAGAGAGCAGCTCTGCAACAAAAAAAGTCAGAATTTTTGTCAAATTCAAGCTGAGAATGAGGTAGGCTCAAAAACCTGCTCTGCATACGATATGTTTAGATAAGGTGGTGGCTTAAAATTAGAGTAGTGGGTGAAGGAAAACGAGAAAAGAGAAATTCAAAACCATGTTGTGTCTTTTCTAAGTTCTACACAGTCTCTCCGTTTCCTTCTCTGTGTTCAAAATTTGCCTTTTTCTTCCTCACATTCTGCTGTAAAAAAGGGGATGCAATCATAGAAATCAAACCTGGGGAGGAAAAAAAATTGCAACTCTGTTTACTCTGTGAAAAACCACTATTTTATATAGTCCCTGTTCTGTCAAAATATTGATTTCTTCCAAGAACCAAGAAGCAAATTCAAGTTGAGAACAATTTGAATAAAGGGAGAACTGCAAATTGGTGTTATTCCTCCTACAGTTCAGAAAAAGAACAAAACTCAATTGTCCCTCTATTTTTTATTTTGGAAATTTTTCTTTTTTTCTCACCTAAGCACTTCAGAAACCACTAAACACCATGCTAGGAGGTTTTATGAGAAAGGAGCCTTTGAACTCCAACAAAGTGCATGAGCACCTTGAGGTGGTGGCCCTCTTCACTAGGGAAAATTAGATGATTTTCTTTGAAAGAATTTCTGGATATGATGATGAGGTGACAAAAGATTTTTTTATGTCCTTAAGACCCCATTCAAAAACACATGCTACAGTCAGTTTTAGGGGTCTGACCCTAGAGCTTACACCTGATTTTATCAGTCGAATCATATTACTTCTGCTTGGGCCCCCTTGGAGCGAGGAAAAAACATTGGGACAAGTTGCCAAGAAGACATTTTTTCAACCTGAGGAGCATCCTGTAGAGGATAAAAATGGGGTCAGAAAGACAAGCTTACCTCCTCCTTGGAGTGAAGTCAGCTACCAGATAATGAAATATATCACTTGTGAAGGAAGGTTTAGCATACTTTATGGTTATCACTTCAAGTTATTGAATGAATTGAGATATGGGATGGACCTAACTCAGTCTCCCATATTTCCTCCTCTAGTCTTTGATAGAATGTGTTACCAAGCTGAATGCAGGGGTCCCAGACCAGTTGGCCCACCATTGTCTCATTAAATTATTGGTGGAATATGCCCTACACAAATACACCATCCCCATATCTTGGGAAATTTTCAGGAATATGTCCAGAGAAGATGACATCAAAACTTTGACTGAGGACATCAACCCATTTGGTAGTGAGGAGGAGGAAGAGAAAAGGAAATTGAGAAAGAGATACATCAGGAGACACAAAATATTAAAATGGGGGAGGAATAGGAAATAGAGGAGAAGCAGAAAGAAGAGGAGAAACTTGACAAATCCATTGTAATACCTAAGGTAGAAAAAAAAATAGCCTCAAAGACAGAGAAGAGGAAAATAACAAAAGTTGAGAAGAAAAAGCCCAAGAAAGCCCAAAAAAATACTACCACGGGAGAGGCAGGGACCCAACAAGAAAAAGAGAAGACACCACCAGAGGTAGTAGAGACACAAGCAAAAACAACAGAAGATGAAGGAAAATAATAATAGAAAGAAACATCCCTTGAAACACTGGCAAAGGAAGCAACAGTTGTGATTGCTGCATTGAGCACTCTAGCAAAACAAAAGAGAAAAAAAAATATATAAACATCCATGTATTTCAAAGCCAGGAGGAGCACCAGGATTAAGGTGGGAAAGCCCCAGGCACCATCAAAAGAACCTATAATAATTGAGGATGCACCTACTGAGAAAAAGGAGGAATCCCCCTCCAAAATCTCTATCACCTATGAGAGAGGGAGTCCCAATAATTCCACCTGGAAGGAAAGAATTAAACTAATGGACTCAAAAGCAGTTCTACGAGAAGCTCAAAGCTCTCTACGGGAAACACTAGCCAAATTGAAAGAGACTGAAAAATTAGAAGAGAAGGCAGCAGAACAGTCACAAGAGGAAAGCAGGGCCAAAGAGATACCTGAACCAAGCCCTCAACCTAATTTAGGCTCCTATTACAATCTTCTAGAAGGAGGGAAGATCATCCCACAAAAATTCGTTGTACATCTTTTCTTTGAATTAGAACAAGAAAGGGTTAAAACCCACACCTCGATGAAAATTGCTAAATATAAAGGAGTTGAAGATATAGGACACATGGAAGAACAATTGAAAGAATTAAAGAGAGAGTTGGGCATGGTAAGGCACCTAGAGAGCATCAAAAGAGCCCAACTACAGGAGGAAAATGAGCTGCTGAAAAAGCAGTTACAGCAACAGGAAACTCAAGGGGGACAAAAGTTTCCAATCTTGGAAGGGTAGAAATAGCAAGAAGGTTCCCTATCAAATGATGAAGCAGTAGAGAAACAACAGCAAGAGGAAGAGACACAGACTGATGTTGAAATGATGATAAAGCAGCAGCAAGAAAGAGAATCTCAAGCAGTAGCTGAAGTGTTGATGTTGAAACAACAGTTGCAAGAAAGGGAAGCCCAGATGGCCTACATGGCCAACTAGGAAATGGAGGCCTTACAGTACAGGCAACCAGCTAGATCCTATGCACTATATCTCAAAGACCAATGGCTCTAGTTCCAGATTAAAACATTGGCCAAAGGGGCAAAATCCCATTCCAAAATTATGGTCAATTTATGCATCTATGTGATACTAGTTCAGTCGAGGATAAAGCCAAATTAGCATAATTTTACATACACAATATGGCACTCCCTGATATGAATTTTTGGGATCCGAATGCTGCATTGGGAGACCTATAGCTCATGGCTATGGCTTCTTGGGCAAGCCATCAGGAAAAGCGAGTAGTGGAAATTCAACAGATCATTGCAAAAGAGCTAAGTGAGCCCCTAATGATAAGGGTTGAACCAGAAGACCCCTCAGCTCTCATATATGCTCATCAACACCTTGCAAGCAATCCTTAAGTTCCCCCTGATTATGTTGAAAGGCAAGCATAAGCTATCGCTCATTTTGAATATATGGAGAGATTATTTGGCGATGACTACCTTGATGTTTGCACGAGAATGAGGAATACATTGCCATATAGCTTAAAGATCAGGGAGTATCACTACCCAACTAGAATGAAGTAGGCTATGGTGAGAGTGCCCTTGTACAAACAATTAATGCAAAACTTGAAAGCCAACTGGATTGCCCTTAAGTTCAGTCCTCCACTACTCTTAAGACTATTGGAACGGGTTAAGGTAGAAGAAGAACAGAAGCAATGGGAGGAAGTGGATAGAAAGGTAGGTTTTCATGACAGGGAAGAGGACATCACCTCAGAGGCTTGGGATGTCAAGGAAGCCGTTAAAGCTATCAAGGATGAAGAACTGGATTAGTTGCTCAGAGGATGAGCAACCCATTCAGCAGGGGGGTGATGATGAGCCCTAGAAATGGGTAACTATATGGGATCATTCTCCCTATTATTTTCATTTAATCCACCATTCTCAATAGTTTTGTGCATGTTTTTGAATATATTTATGTCAAAAGAGTGAATGGGGATAGTCACTTTGCCACATAGTCTAATGAGTGTTTATTGCGGATTTTTGGACATTTTTGGACAAGGACCGGGCATTTATGAGCAGATTAGCATCCAAACTCGAGGAAACAGGGTTGAGGACTTATAGGAGGGGTGTCTCCTACATTAATGGCCCTTTCCTTGAGTTCTCCACCAGCAGCTTGGAGTTCAAAGGCCCACAATGATGATCCAAAGGGGCAACAGAGCAAGTCTAGTAGAAGTTGCCGTTATCTTCAGTTTAAGCAGCCAAGTTCCTTAAGTTTAGGAGGACTGTTGGGAGTCCCCACCTGTATAAATAAGAAGGCTTCAAGCCTCGGGATTAGCCATTTCATAGTCTATTTTAACACTTTTGTGCAGCCTTGTACTTAGCTCATTTTCAAGCTCTTTTTGTAGATAATTTTGTGATGTAACTATTATTTTTTATCAATGAGGATGAATCGAGCTTTGAACCAGCATTGATATTTTCTAGAGAGCTGTGGCTCTTGGGTTAGGGCCCAACCCAAGTGCCTAGCACCTCCTTTGTGTATTTGTATGGTTTTTTCTTGCATTCATAAGTTGATTTTTGTTGTTTAGGTTAAATCTTGCTTTGGTAAAATAGGTTGCTTTTAATGGTTAAATTAGTTGTTCTTACTTCGATTTGCTTAAATAGTTTGTTGTCGTAATAGAGAAATATCCAAAAAGGCTACCAGCAGGTCTTGATCCCCTTTCTCCCTCCTTGGGACCATGAATTGAGGACAAGGCACTATTGCTGCCACCAAAAACATAGTTTTTTGCCAACAATGTAAACTTTGAAATGGGAACTATAAACTCAAAACGGGAACTCTGGCTCAAAAACCCCAAAAAAACATCAAAAACAGTGCTAAAAACGAAAAGTGTGTATACTGGAACAATGTTTTTTTTTTTTTAGGTGCCAATTTTGAACGTGTTTTAAAAATGGTGGTGACTACGAAATTTACTACGAAATTTTCGTGCAAAATATAGCTTCAAAACGAAAGTGATGCTACTGGAATAACGTTTTTTTTTTAG
>APFE031389766.1:17705-66296 GCA_000404065.3 Pinus taeda | reverse complement strand
TTTGACTCTGACATTTCATGAAAAGAATAATCAATGAATTAAAGTTGTTATGTGTTCAATATTTGTAATTTATGATTTTTGCATTGATTTTTAAGTTAATTATTATTTTTTGAAAAAAAATTGTTATTATTATTTTTTTGACATGAAATTCATTAAAAAAAACTATCATTTGACCATTTTTAGTTAATATTTTTGTATAAAAATTGTGATTTTGACATGTTAATTCTAGCAAAAAATTATCAAAACGTTTAGTTTTTTTGTTATATTTATGTTAAAAATGTTTATTTTTATGTCCATTGTTAAAACATGTTGTTTTTTAGAAACAATTATTTCATGTGGATTGAAAAATTAATTAAGGATGTACAAATATGTAGATTATCTAAAATTCAAACTATCGACTTTCTAATTTAAAAACGCAAAACAATAAAACCCCCTAAAAAAAAAAAAATTAAGATAGAGAACAAGAAAATATGAATAAGATGACGACTTCAAAAACTATTAAATTTAGAAAATAATTTTTCACATTTCACACACTAGAAAATTAAAAGTCAAAAAATAGGTCTTTTAAAAAAAAGGTGTGATGCAGAATACTCACTTTTTAAAATCACCATGAAAATCACTACCATTCTAAAACTTGATTTCATCCTTGAACATGAAAAAAATTAAAGTTCCAAAAACCATGTTCTAAAAAAAACGTGTATTCTGCATCACCACTTTTGAAACTCAGGTCATTTTTTTGCTATCTCTACGAAACGGGTAACAGTATCAGTTCTCGTTTCAAAGTTTACATTGTTTTCCTTTCATGCAATTGCTAGTGTGATGTTTTGAGTTGGAGAAGCTGATATTTGCTTGGATTCACATGCTTAGACCATTTCATGTTCATTTTCCATGGCTTTCTCACATAATTTGTTGTTCATAAAGTTCTGTTCAGTAGTACTATGTTTTTAGGTCAAATTTTAGGTCAAATTAGACAAACTCTATTTTTCGGTTCTTGCTTGGGTCAGTTTTAAGAAGTCGGTGTTCAGCTCACTTGAAAAGCATTCCATCTTGTCATCCCTCCATAGCACAACCTATACCAACTCACCTTTCACAGATTCCTTCACTCATTCGCTACATTTTTCCAAACTTTCCTAATTTCTGCATTTTTCACAAAGTCACTTTCTTACCCTTTGAACAAATCCAACCATCTCTTTCATTCTTGATCTTCATCAACAGAGTCATAGACACTCTAACACCTTCATCCAACTGTCATTTCCCTTTTCCCATCGATTTTCCACCTTCAAACATCCAAAAACCACTTTCGATCTCCTCTTGTAGATCTTCCTGTAGAATCTCCTGTAGATCCCCTGCAGCCTCCTGTAGAAGTTCATGCGAGTGATTTTTCGAAGTCTGATTGCAATGGAAGTCTCCAGAAGGGTACTAGGGACATCTTAGGACCTCCGCACACCTTCCTCCTTATCTGCAAAAGCCAACTCCATTTTCCTTTTCCACCAAATCGCTGCACAGTCACAAGTAGTCAAATCACAAGCATAATAAATCCACATAAAAATACTCAAGATTGCAAAAGATAATTTCTTTTAGTTTCTCTTCAGAAGTAGCTTGAATAAATGCAATTTAACTTTTCAGTAATCAATGGAACCCATTTCAATAGTTTCCATCTCTTTTATTGCACGATTATGGTTTGCTAGGGTTTGAGTTCCATTTCAGTTTTCATTCTCTTTCTACAAGTAGAATAGCCCCTATAGAATTAGTCTTCTACCATCACAGTAGAAGCTTCTTCTGAGAACTCATATAAGTTGGCTTAAGCTCCTAGTGAACTTGTGCCAACTAATCAAGTGACAACCTACAATAAGAGCTAGTACTTGTGCATACAACACTGTCGCTTCCAAGTTTGTTACAAACTCCAGGTTGATAAAAGTAAAGAAGTAAGCTCCAGGAGTTACAACGTTATTGCTGCAATACTAGAGCTTACCAATGGTTTACTGAAATATTGAGTTCCTCCATTCATTAAAACATAAGGATTATCTTTCTTAATTGTTATGATTGGTATTGATTACTATTTTCTCCTAACGAAAAAATGTTTTGTTAGTTTAAAGGGCCACTACATAATCATAGATTTTGTAGCAACCCTAAACTTAGTTTATAATGTTAATGGGGAAATTTTACATGCTATCATACTCATTTTGTATGTTGATTCTTTGTCTCAATGATCCCCACGCTTTCAAATGTTTTATTTGATCGATGGTACTAATACAAAGTATACGATCTATGATTAGTGATGTGGTGTATTTCAATTATGATATATCCCTTCTCGATACATACTAAGTGATGCTCTATCAATTTCAATTTTAATATATGATTCTCATGAATCATTTCATAGGTTTGCGTTTATGATTAGTGCTAGGATTTGATTGCAATGTCATGTTATATGCCCAATTATCTAATGAACTGGAGGCTTATTTCTTAAGTCTCAATCTTTGGTAACACTAGTTGTTATATGATTCAGTTATAACTTAACATCCATATTCCCATGATCATCCTTTCTTTATCCTGAGTTTGTAGCCAATATCTATTGGTTTGATCTCTAAGGTTCTCTCAAGAGGGTTCCATTAAACCTTACCATTTCAACCTTTCTCACTTGCGGCCCAAGGGTTCTACAACCTATGGTTTCATGGTCTTTGGCTTCTAGAATCCTATTTTGTTTTCTCCCACTAGCTTTGCTCAAGAATATGCCACTAGTTGTTCAAACTAAACTCATTGGAGAAAAACTTGTTGAGGTAAATGAGCAATTATTGGCTCTATTTTTCCAAGTAGGATGGTGGGACATTTTGTAGAAATTTCAGGTTCACAGTGACAAACTAGTTAAATATTTTTCTTTTTCCTTCAATGGAAGGAGAGCTTATGTTAATGACCTAGAAATAAAAATCAATTTGGAGCTTGTGGAAGTAACCACCCACTTACCCTTGGAAGGTGAGTGTTGGTCCAAAAATTTTACAGTTAAGAGTGTTCCATGGAGGAAAATTCTAGCTAAAAAGGACTACCAATACAATGTCAAACGTATGCCTATATCATTTCTTAACCAAAAATGGCAAGGGTTGTTGGATGTTATTCATAGATACATAACCTGTGAGGGTCAGTATACTATTGTTCTTATGTGTCATATTCAATTGTTAATGACCTTCTTAGGATAAAATCTCAACCTACAATACATTCACTTGAAGTATTTAATTCAAATATCTTAGGATTTAAAATTTGAGGATATAACCCCTCAGAGGTCCTTTATCATCATGGTTTAATGTGTATGATAGTCAGGTATCATCTGGCTCAAGTTGATGATGATTAGGACTCTTTCCTCCCATGTAATGGTTACCATAAACCTATGGCATTTGATCCTATTTAGTCTTCTACCACCATGGTCCTAACCTCCTAACTTGTTGATTCAACTCCACCATTAGCTAAGGAGTTAAGGGAGAATGACTACGAGACATATTTTAAAATGTCAAGGTCACCCTCTTCAGAGGATAGCCAAGTTGTAATTTCTAAAATCTTAAATTCTCTTTAAGCTACCAGGAATAAAACGAGGGCTCATAATCTTAAAAATAGTATTGAATCTCTTTTGCATGAAATCAAGCCCTTTCAACCTGCATAGGAATAGGAAATTGCTCAGATGTGTCGAAGTAAACAATCTTTGGTTAAGGTAAAATAATTGCAAAGAAAAATTGCTAGAGCCTGAAGGACCATGCATATGGGTCCTCCTAAGATCGTTTCCTTACTGTATTTGGAAACTAATCCTAAGCCATGTTTGAAAATTAATAAGTATAATTCCCAGGATCATTTTCCAGGTTATGACAATACTCCCGATTGTGCCGACTCTTCCCCAGGAAAACCTTACTCTGGTGATTTAATTTCTAATATATATTGGAAGAAGAATATTTTATCACTTTTCCTCATCTAGAACATCAAATTATCTAGCTAGTTTATGAAAAAGTTAAATTATGGGCTTCGCTTGAGAGAAAGATAAATCCAACCAACAAAGAAAATCTAGCGTTTAAGGTAAAACTAGATCCAAGGATACTCACATTGTGATAAATTATAACAATCTTAAGGTTACCATCTCCTTCTAAATGGAGTGATCTTATGCAAGAAAATAGTCAACGTGTTTTACCTATGCGTGTGAAAATATGATAGGAAATATTTGTTTTATTTAGTTTTCTAATTTGGAATAGAAGGGCCACTACAAAATCATGGATTTTGTAATAGCCCGATCTGAATATTTTATATCATATTATCTATTTTTATTTTTTTTTAATAGGTTGTCCACGTTGGTGAAAAAAATCTCTGGGATATGATGTCTTGGGATACTTTCAAATGCCCTATGCATGTTAATAACCTTGAATAGGAATCCTGTTTAGCACGTGTGTTATTTTATTTTACTCATTCAACCAAAAAAGACTGAATATGAAGAAGTTATCTTTATTTTATAACTGAATTATCAAAAAAACTATTTTTAAGTTTCTCTTTGGGATTCTAAGGCTGAGGGCCTTTAGTTATATAAGCCCCTTGATTTAATTCTAAAGGACGGGATGTATCTGTGGCACTATAGGGGAAATTTTTTACAATGAATTATTGTTATATTTTGACTATGAAAATTATTTAATATAAGTACATAGATTTGACTGTGTTTAATATGGTTCTTTACTTTTGATGCTTCATAGTCAGATAATTGTCTTCTTTATTTTCTTGTAATTATTTCTTGAAATATGGGGGATAAATATTGTTTTTCAATGGATTTGTTCCTTGAGAAAATAATTCCATTTATCATATTTATTTTTCCATTTCAGCATTGATTTGATTTTCAATCACTTAAGATCAATAGTCTTTTTCAGTGACTTATGTCCTAATATGAGTTATTGGTTACACATTATTCTAATTTGGATCTCCATGAATGTTTTCCATATTTTTGAAGAAATAGGAAATGGAGGCCTTTACATGCAAGTTGATGATAATGTTGCCATTGTAGATGATATTCTTATTTCTTGTCCTTGCTTCTATATATGGTTGATTGATCGATTTCATTAACTGGAAATCAAAGTAAGTTAATATTATAGAAGGTGCATATCATTTTCAATTTTTCTTTCATTATGTTACACTTGGCCAATTAATTATTAGAACAGTATATTTTCGAGCTTTTGCATCTATTTCTTAATGCAAAGTCATAATAGTAGACATAGTGACCTGTGTTAGTAATTGCATTAAGGAGTGTCATTTCATTTCATTTTATAAACATAATTTTCTAGATTTTTGTTTTTATGTAAATGCGTTAGTTTTGACCCAAATATGCCATGTTCTACTCTTCTTCATTTGCCGTAATATAAATTGTATATGTTATATCATATTTTGATTTTGTAACAACACTTAATGTATTTATTTCTCTTAATTCTATTTTGTAAATGAAATTATAAATTATAATTCCATAGTATTTCTTTAGCTTGTTAATAGTAAAATAACCAATCTTTCTTTCTCATGATTATCTTAGGTCTGGGCTATTTGATTTCATTTTAACTTATAGAATTTACTTAATAACTAAGTCATAGATTATTCAATTATAATTTAGTAAATAATTAGTTTAGTTTAGCATAAAATAACCATAGTTTAGATTAGGAATTACTTTCCCTAGATTCAACCCTTTGCAAGAAGAAAGGGTCCTAGGATAATAGAGCTATAAACCTGTCGAGGGTAGCTATACCAATGGCTTGAGATTTTAAATAGCCTCAGTTCAAGATATTTTTCCCTTGTTGACATAGGTGTACAACGCCCACGCCAATAGTCTCCCAAACCATTTCCTTAAAACTTCATTGCTCATATTGTAAAAGGCAAAGATTAAACAACCCATCTATTTGTAGGAACATTATGATACATCCTATCCTAGCCAAGTGAGATATATACTAATTTCACAAAAGGGATTGGGATATGGCTAGAATGTCAAGAAAAAGGGAATAAAAATTGATCATATTTTACATGCCATAATTTGAATATGGACCACCAAGTTATAGCTTAAGGTCATTATAGAGAAATTTCCCAATAGTAAAATAATATATTGTGTTTCATTGTCGACTATAAGAAAACATTTGACATGGTGCTTGGAAATTTCATTTGGAATTGATTGAAAGAGTTATAGGATCCATTTGAGTTGACAACCTCTTTGAAAGGTTGTATAAGATTATTATTTCTAAGTTTAAGAACATTTATGGTTTGTGAGAGGAGATTAATTCAAATATAGGAGTTAAGAAAGGACGTTCTCTATCCCTTGCCCCTTTTGGCATTTACATTGACAATACTAGTACAAAATGGCTAATTAGTTACTAAACAAATGACTAAAATTTGCATATAAATGACCATTTTTCAATCGGTGACCAGTTGTGGCTAATTTAAAATATCTTATAATGCAGCCAACTTTTAGTCATATTTAGATTAGTCATTAATTGGGTGTCCCAATTTTATCGTCTAGTAGTATATTTAGTCATAAATTTGGTCATTAATTTAGTCATTGATTTAGTCATTCATTGTCACAATTCTTCCAAATAGTGTCCCCCACCCCCCAATGCATTTATTGCAATAAACTACTCATCGACAAGATAAACATGGATCCATGTAGGGCCTTTGACTCTTGGGGGCATGGTAAAATTCCAATTTGCAAATTCAAATATGCAACACTGGAAACCCTATCTTAACTTCTAATTATGAAAATTTCGTGTTGAAAACTTTAAACTTCAAATTGGTAATGGGTTGAAAGTATAAAACTTAGGTATACCTGGCTAAGACAAATCCCTACTCTTCAACATTGATCCAAAACTCCACATGCTCAATAAGAGAGATATGATGAAAATTGAGGGGTGGGGAAGGTCCCTTTACTTGGTTGACTAGGGTCAGTTTGTTGCCAGACTAGCTAAGCCATGCTTTGATTGGTTCAGCACCAATTAGGCCTCTAAACTAAATATATGGCCAAGTTGATATGGTCAGCAGTCAACTCATCTAAGTTAACCAAGTCTGAGTTGACTTGGACTGCTTTTAAAAACTGATATATAGAGAGAGATAGATTCTAGCACAAATCCATCTTAACTCTAGGTCTTTGAAGCACAAAGAGATTTGCATTATAAATCCTTTTTGGCCCCACCTAGTCCTTAACAATCTAGAGTTCAAGTGGACCTATGCAGGTTGATTAGTTGATGCAAGTAGGCAACATATATTAAACATTGATTCATAGGAAATTAGTGCAACTTGAATAATAAAAATTAACAAAGGTATGAACATTTCGTATAGTGAATACAAGGTTTCTCCATGCAACATAAAAAAATAGAGACGGGAAGGGAATAGATAGTAGGTAGATAGGAAGAGAAAAGATGGTTTGATGGCCAAGAGAAAAGTTGCAACCAAATTTATAAAAGTAAAGGTAAGGACTTACAATATGGATAAAGCACATTATAGGTGCCTGTCACATTCACATGGCTTACCCCTTTGTCCCATCAATGGGGTCTACAACCTAGTGCCAACCATGGGGCTCTCCTTTAGATTTACTTATATCTATCATTGCAATCACATCTCCTGTTGTTAATTGAGAAATATCATAGGTGCCATAATTAGAAATGTTTTAATTTACAAGTGTTTTAATGCATTCCACCATATCTTGTGCATCATTATTATGTAAATCCCCTAAATCCTAATAAAAGTACATAGATTTGAAGTATATTATTTGCAACTTAAAAAAATTACAGTTTGTATGCTGACTAAAGAAAATAACATATTTTTTCTTATTTTTAATAGAAATATGAAAACTTTTCCTTGCCATAGGCAAACATTTGGAAAAAAACATGGTTGCAATCTAGACATACCACATGAGAATAAGTAGCTGAAAATGAACAATTAAAAAAACATCTAGAAAGAATAAAAATTCTGGAATCAACTTGGATTACAATGCGACCAACAGCATGATCCCAAATATTTTCACTATAGCATAGATTGGGAAAGTGAAGATATATTGCTCCATCACCCCTTGTCATTGCTCCATATTTTTGCTCCTAGCTATCTACTCTAACTAGCGGTGCTTTTACACCTAGGATCTGTCAAGGATATTTGCATAGGAATCTCACATTTTATATAGTAAATAAACTACTAAACTCTATATTAAAACATATTGAAGAAAACTACTCAAAATCATCTCAGGTGGGTTCTGGTCAATTGGTTAAATCAAACCACTTTCAATGCACAAAACCAAGTTCAAAACTAGCTGAAGACATGTTACTAAATTAATGTGGCCAATGGAGTTATCTACCCCATCCAAAATTGGGTGGAACTCCTAGAAAATTTGATGGACCATGGTTGTGGATTATCTTAACAGAGGAGAAAATATGAAAGTAGTGGATGAATTAAATGGAAAAGATACCCCTTTGTCATGGCCTCTAAGAAAAGGTAGAGCCCAATTCATTAACAAAGTGCCATTTGTCAACTGTAAAAACGAATATCACAAGATCTTGAACTGGATGGAAAAATACCTTCGCTATTGTAGTTGTCATGTCATGTGTTGAATGTGTTGCCTTGTATGATTCGAAAAAAGATGCTTCTTTAGACTTTTCTATGGCACCTACATAACCTATGCAAAATTACATTAAATCAGCTTTGAATATTAGATGGAAATAAAGTTAACATATCAACTATGGAGTTAATATCAGTCCCAACAAAAGATTATTCTTAGCTAAAAATGAATGTGTCACACACCCTTTTAGTCTATATTTAACCATCCAATGATTTCACAGTAGTGCTTGTTAGGATATTCCAACACATAGGAAATAGTGAAGTATAACTTGGTCTAGTGTAGAGTTAGGTAAAGTGTGTTTCTTTATTATCTACTTTTTGTAACTTACAATCCAATGGTCACGATATGTTCTAAACATGAAGTAATCTAACGATTCATTCTCTCCTCATATTACCAACGCTTGATCTGTGGCTTGAGACTCGATTGGTCCATGATCTCTATTTAAAGAGAATGGAGGGTCATTTGTAAGGTGACCGTTCATGAGAGAAGATTATGTAAATTTTTTTTTTTTTACATTAATAAATTTCCTGAAGTGACTGTATTGACTCAAGTCATGGACTGTTTCCATCTTTGAGGGTTTTAACCATGTCAATAATACTAGTGTACTGATCTGTGATATGTTTGTGAGTGGTGTCCTTTGGTGTTCTATCTGAGGAACTTACCATGTAAATTCCTACATGGTATCAAAGCTATTTGAGGGCTACATCCATTGGTGATCCAAATCTGAAGCTAGTACAACTGAATCCGACTGTTGTTTCCTAGATCTATTGCTTTTTATCACTTGCAGGCTAAGAGGACTGCTCTATTATGTTAGGAGCATCTGTTCTAGTGAGGAACCCCTTTTGTTTCACACAAAAAGGTTTATGGTAGCCCTAGCTACATCATTTTTAAGATCTTGAGGTATACAATCTTTATTTGCAGTTTTAGTTGTTTATCTCTCTGTTTATTTCAGTTTATTTATCTCTTTGTTTTTTATTGCTGGATCCATACCTTTCATTTCTGTGTATGCTCTTTGCCCCACGACTCTGTATGATTTGGGAAAATCAGAAACAAAAAGGAATATTTTTTTCTCAATCATATGCTCTTTTTGGCCGTGCCTTAGTGTGATCTTGGAAAACTAGAAACATTGAGGAAAATATTTAGTTTCTCGCAAAATATAACTTCGAGCCATAAGATTTGGTTTTTTTTGCATGTCCATTTTGGGTTGTGTGGCTTTTTGTTTTGTAGTCAAAAAGGGATTTCTCAAGTAAGCATGCACCCCAAAGCTTCAGTGACTGGAAAAACAAAAAAAACAAAAAAAACCCTTCATCTTTTCCAAAAATTTCTAATCTTTTAAACTAGCTCACTTTATCCAAAGTTATTTGATGAGAATAGAGCTCTTGGGTTCAAGTCTTTCTTTTTGTTGAGTTAATTTTTCAAAAAGCACATGTAGCCTGTGTTTTAAAGTGTTCTCACCCATTATA
Organism: Pinus taeda; assembly: GCA_000404065.3. Lineage (NCBI taxonomy): Eukaryota > Viridiplantae > Streptophyta > Pinopsida > Pinales > Pinaceae > Pinus > Pinus taeda. The sequence goes on along the minus strand of APFE031389766.1, from coordinate 56,243 downwards.
AAAAGTGAGTCACTTATAATTCTCAAGTCTCTTTATCTTTTATTTAAGTTACAATTTCGTGGGTAGCTCATAAAGTACCATTGCAGAAGTGACTTTCACTTATTTATAATAGTGGGTCACATAATGTTTTTTTAAAAGTGAGCTAATTAGATTAAGTTTGGAGGGGAGAAGGGGATTTTTTTTAAATATAACATTATCATTCACATACTTCGTCGGCATCTTCAACAAATTTTCTTCAAAAACCCATAACTTCTTCATCCTGAAGCCGTTTTATTTTTGAATCAGCCTAAATTTTTGAGATCTTTCCATTAGAACACTTAGTTTCAGCATCTACATCTTCAGTTTCTGTTAAAATTGAAAGTTCATGCTAAGTTATTCTTAACAACACCAACTACTTCCAATGGTTGTCCTACATTGATGATTTACTTAGAAGTAAAGGCCTTTATAGAATAACCTCAGGCCTAGATGCTAAACCTAAAGATGAAGATAAGCAAGCCAAATGGGAAAATAGACAAGATCAAGCACGTGGGTTGATAGGGATTTCTATTTCCCCAAACCTTAGATTCCATATCGCAGAAATTGATACCCCTGATGAAGCAATGGAACAACTCAATAAAGTTTTTGGAAGTAAAAATGAAATTAGAGCCCATCAACTTGAAAATGACTTGCTTACGTTGGACCCCAATATTTTTTCTTCCATTGAAGATTTTTTGTCCAAGTTCAAAACCCTTAGACTTCTCATGGGAGGTGTTAAGGTTAAGAAAGAAGATGGTAACCTTATCTATTCCATTCTCACTAAGTGTTGGAAATAATACTAAGAGGGGGGGAGGGGGGTGAATCAGTATTTGTAAATCAATAACCTTTTCATTTCCATAATCAAATTTATATACGTTACTTCAATGAAAAGAACTCGCATGTGCACATAAATGTTCTTAAGGAAACCAACGTATATCTAGTGAACTTATGATTTAGTTAATTCATCATATGTTGATATTTAATATGTGCATCAATATTTTATTAAACATTAAACAATAACCATGTGCAGTTAATAAGAGAATGAACCATCACACATAAAAAACACACATGAACACCAAGATTTAAGGTGGAAACCCAATGTGGGTGAAAACCACCTACTGTTGTCATCTCTATCTTCTTTTAATAATAAGAAAATCTTCTTACAACATTGTACTGGTGCAGACTCATACCAGTACACAGGCTTCTACCTACAAAAGGTTACAACCTTCTCTTGTTCTCCAACTTCTTCTGGAAGGGAGCTACAACCCCCTAGCTCTTGTACTAGCCAATTTGTTTACTAGTACGTAGGCGCTGACCTACAGAAGGTTACAACCTTCTCTCTTCATCCAAGGACCATGTTTCATAAATTTTCAGACTGGATGCTCATGGCACACAACAATACAGGTGAAGGCCTCGTTTCATCCAATTTTCATACTAGACCCATCAACAACTTTGAAGGTTAGAATTAATCACCATTGCAATACAACCATCAAATACATTTGCATCAACCAATCACTGAAACTCAATCATCACTCTCTGAATCAACCAAACTCAATCAATCACTAACAACCTCTAACACAACTAAATCAACCATTCATTCATACTTAATCAACTTCAACCAATCAACTAGAACAGATAGATCACTGTAACCAGTACACACATCTGAACCCATAACACTACATCATCATTCAGAACCAGTCGTAACCTCAAAACCATGCATCAGAGTGTATACGCCACTTGGAAGAGCCAAACCAGCGTGTATACGCAACTTCAGCAAAGTGAGCCAGTGTGTATATCTGTAAATACTTATAACTTTGCTTCACTTCCCGACTTCAGACATACCTAGATCATCACATCTAAAGGACAAAACATGTGTTAGCAATCAAATCTAGGCCAACTATTATCAAATCACATAATGATAAGTCATTATGATCCCGATCCATCATTAGATCTCATCCATCATCATTGAAGCAAATCACAATCAATCAATCTGAAAATTCAGAATACTGTCACCATAATGCAGCCACCAGAACATAAAGCATAACCCAAAACTCTGCATCAACAACCAGAAAATGTCCTTTTTATTCAAATTCTTGATTTTGATCTGTAGTCCTTTGTTCCTTCATCCTATTCTTTTGTACCATTACTTTGTTCCCTCTAAATAGACCTGTTATAATGTGATTTCTCATTGTACATTACTTCTCAACTGATTCCTTTGAACTGCCCTGCATTTTGTCACATCTATAAATACAACTTCCATGCATTCTGTCATATCTGATATCTCTCCTATAGATTCATCTAGTTACATATTTTCATGTAGTTACCATATACAAGTGAGTTGCTCTAATATAAGTGGGTTTCCATCAAGTATAACACATGCATCATAATGCCAACAATCTCCCTATTTGGACTTGATGGAAACCATGTTGGTGTTGATTACTGCAAGCTGTAGAAACTGTTTGAGATAACAAGCAACACCAAAATACTCTCCCCCTTTGACATCAAGGGCAAAGGGCAGACCAAGATATTCTCCCCCTTTGATATTAAGGGCAAAGGGCTGACCAAAATGAAGACTTTCATATCTGAATAGTTGAATATAAACGTTGATCATGCTCCCCCCTGTGCACATGTTGAAGTCTTTGATTGAACTCCCCCTTTGTTCATGCTGAGACGCACTATATCATCCATGCTCCCCCTGAGCACATGCAGAGTCTGCAAATATTTTCCAAAAGAATAACATGACTCTATAACTCAACTATGTGAGTTTGACCTTCTTATCACCAATGACTCATACATACATCAATCTCCCAACCAAGTGGGGATATACCGAATTTGACTCATCCTCCCATGCATAGTGGGGGTACAAATTACATCATATGACCAAAAGGTCTCATCAAAATACTATGAAAGACAAAAAAAATTATTACATCATGGGTTTTTATATGACCTTTAAATCGAATGATATACATGACATTTATAACAGGGACCAAATATCTAAACAAGACCATGATAGTCATCAGCAACTATCATACCCCATGTATGATCTGCACCATAAGCATCTGTCAACAACATCCTGACCAACAACATGTATATGTCCATCTTTAGTTATCACAGTGTAAATATCATCAACCTGTGACAAAGTATGCCGCATATAGATATCAACTCATCCTCTTGATCTCATCAAAATCAACTTGCTTTGTTTCCTTAGTAAAAGAAGCCTTATCATAACCTTCCATGAATCAACTAAGAATATATCATATCTCCAAGCAATAGCACAAAATCATTCACATCATATCATATGTATGTGAAAACACCATAGTCATCATCTATGATCATAACATCATCATTAAGAACTTCATGATCTTTCCACAAGAACCTTCAATATATCAACCATGTATCATCACTAGGGAACATCCCACATCTGATAAGCATCAACCATGATAATCAACATGTGTGATTATCAACCTATCATCATAAGGTAAGAACTCATAATCATTATGTGACTAAGTAAGCCATGTCTTCAACTATCCATGTCTTCAAAGAGCCATGTCTTCATGAGACCTGCAATAACACCATTCTCTTGGCTAACCAACAATATTTATTAATATGCAACTTAAGTAATCTTTCATGTATCCAACATAATGTGTATCCATCAATTATGTATCTAGCGAACCATGAGCGCATGGTCATTTGTCCAGCTTTCTTGATACCATCAACAACAACAATCCTCAATGATATGAGGGCCAAGAACTATAGGAATCCTGTATCATAACTACACCATATGATGACACAGCGTAAAAGAAATGAGTGGCTTATCATTAAATGATGAAGTTGTGTACTCAAGCTTTGTACTTCTCCTTGTCCTTATAAAGATCACCATGTAAGCAACATATATGTATTGTATGCATCATCAAAGAGTCATCCACAATCATCCATAAATCTGATCTGAATAACAAGTATCATCTGAGATTTCATCATGGGCAACTCATAATCGTAAAATAGCAAGATGTATCATTTAAACACTTTAGCCACATAAGCATCATCATCATTGATTAGGTACCAAATATTTCTAAACATAATTCCAAAAGTGCTTTATTAGAAGCATATCATGTTCTCCTCGTGAACCTGTTCCACCTGTTCACTGTCAAATCTGATCATTGCATATATCAGTAAGAAATATCAAGACATCATCATGAATCAGATATACAATAAGTCATCAATAATCAAGACTGAAAAGATAATTGAAGATTGTCTTAATCATATTAGATCATTTTTCTGAGTTTGTCCCACTGCTTCTTCATTAAACCAACATATACACGATTGTGCAGCTTCGAACTTGTGTATATATGCGACTTGTCTTCATGAAAATTGCTTATGGGATTTAGAACATTGAAGTTTCACACTTTCAGCTCCCCATGAGTCTGTTATGTCTATACATTGTGCCATGCCACATTTTTCTGACTGTATTTCCTTCTTCTTCCATATCTTCGAGTGTGATAATGTTTTCTCCTTTTGGTATGGTGCCCAAAATTTTCTCCTACTTTCCATTGCTATATGTCCAAATTTTTTACATGCATAACATCTTACATGTTTCATATTCCTTCTCTAACAGTCCGTTATGCTCCTATACCAACACGTGCCATATTTCATGATTGACTTGATAAGCTCTGTAATATGTTCATACCTTTGATTGTTATAAAGGTTTTCCATATTGTCAAAAAATCAAAAAATTTAAAAAATGTAAAAAGGGTATACCCTAAAAGAAAAATTAAAGGGTAAAAAGAATAAAATGGTCAAAAAAGTGAAAGAAATAAACCCCAAACAAAAATAGACCAGGAAAGTGTGCAAGTCTAAATGCCACTACTTTTTCATTTTCTGTAATAAGCATTGTGTGCAGCTTGTTAACTTATGCCACAATTGATGAATAGTCAAACAGCTTAAGCTTGACTAGTTCATATTTGAATTTCACGTTTTAGAGATAGAGAATAAATATCTGACCAAACAGTGTAATATTGGCAGATAAGTAGATAAGTAGAGTAAATAAAAATGAGCTCAACAATTTAATCTAAGCCATTGGATGTAATAAGTGCAGACATAGGTAGGTTTGCCATGTAAAAGAAAAGGATGATTTGATAAGGGTTTTCCAGTCTAAGTGCACCCAAATAAAGAAGAAAAATGTTAGGTTAAAGTAGGTAGGGTAGGTAGATGGTGTTGCAGAATGATGCTTGTGATGAAAAATGCTCCTAAATGTGTTAACTTCTACTTTTATCACAAGTGCAACGCAGACATTACACTTGATGCAGTTCAAGCAAAACAAAGTCAAATAATTAACTTCCATTCACATTTTTCCCCTAAAGTATTAAGGTCTTTGAAAACCAAAGGGGTTCATAGCATTTCTCTGACTTTTGAACGGACCAGACCCCCGGCCCAATGATTTAAGAGCGTAAGTACTTAGAAACATCCATCAATCATTCATTCCATTTCATAAAGTTTGCCCTAAGTAAAAATCCTATTTTACTTAGGAAAATGCATACTATCACCTAAAAAACTCCTTTCCACCTTAGCCTAAGTTTAAATATATATTCTAACGTTTTTAGTTAGCGCTTTCTATCATTTAATAATCATATTAACTTTTAATTATTATTATATAAATCCTAAAAATACATTTACCCTTCCTGTAATATGTAAATATATTAAAAATCCCCAAAATGTGATATATCTCGCCCCAGTTGGATACAACCATAATTAGCATTTAAAAAAGGATTAACGAGTTAATCTGTAATTCGTTAAGAGCCTTAATTCCTCGCCGCACTATATGGGACTAATTAACCCTCTTGGTTAATTAATAACCACCCGACCAATCGCATTTTCCCCTATAAAGTTAATTAATTGTTAAAAATACATCGGGCCCTCATACATAAACTCCCGCCATATCTCTCACCCATCTGTCGTCCGATCACTCCCTTTTCATCCAACGGTTGACGATGATATCACGCCCCCCCTGGTGACCAAACTTTAACTCGCGATCACCAAGCGGTTTTCCGCCCGTACCTCTACCACGCGTCGCACAGTATATATGCTCGCTCGCCCCCGGCCCGAAACCACCCAGCCTCAAAAGCGATGCGATATAAACCGCTTACCACCCTCCACATAGCGACAAAACATCACATCCCGCTCATGTCATACGTCCGATAAATCCAAAAAAAAGACCGACCAACCTTAGTTTTGTTTGATAAAACGAACAAAAAGTCATTTTCACTGCAAAACACTGCGACCCATGCTCCCATGCACAATGACGTCCGAGTCAACTGTTCCAGCTTCCCAACTGCCACCTGACCAAAAAATTCACAACAACGCACTCTGCAGCCTGCCATCCAACCTGCCAATGTACTATTTGCTTCTTTAATCCGGGTATTTATTCGGTCTACCCTGAAACCCTATAGTTTCAATTTTCTACTAGAAATTCTACAAAAAAAAAGCCAAATTCAGTTTTTAATCTAGTCTATGTTGCCATAAACAGTTCCCAAACCTATTGTTTGACTTATTTTTGCAGAATTTCCCCGAATTCCATCTTTGAATCCACAAGAACCAAAGATGTAAACTCCTGTAGCCCTAAATGTCACACCCATGAATGCTCCTCACAAAGACTTAGATTATCTCCCACTGGCTGATAAAGATTTTCAAATAAAAGACCTATTTGGTGATAGTAACCATCTCAAAATCTTCTGCTAAATCAGAGATTGTCATCTGAATAAGCCTGACATTTTTGGACTGTGGGAATCTAACCTTCCCATGTATTTCTTCCCCTCATTCCATGTCTTCCTAGAGATAATTCATCATTACTATGCTAATTATGATCCCATCTAGAGAGATGTTATGTCCCCATTCCAAACTATTCTTTTTCGCATAATTTCTCAATCTATCAATGAAATGATACAAGTCCATTCCAGTTAGCCCCTTGCTCCTCTTTCCATGGGGTACCTACTTGAGAAAGCCTCTCAGTTATCTCAATCAGAAATAAACCACATAGCTCAAACCTTCATGTTGCCAAACTACCATCCCAAAGGTCCACCTCCTTATCTGCAAACTTGATTCATAGAAACTGGAAGACTCATTATTGATATGATATCCCTGATAATGGGCTTTAACTCCAGAGAATATGTTGATGATATTACCCTAGTGTTACTATCAATCTTCAATCCAAGACAACCCCCTACTGTCAGATATAACTATGCTTCTTATATTGCCAGCAAAATCCATGACCAGTTCCTGAATTTGGAAAAGGAAGGAGTTTTCAAATACACCTCTTTCATATACCATATCATGTTATACTATCAGTCAGATAACTTTCCATTCCTTGTCAAGAAACTGGACACCAGAGGGAATCCTAGATCTGTCATCTTTTGGAGTTCAATCTTTCATAATACCCTGGAGTCCCCTTACACTTATAATGAGTTCACTGACTTATTTGTAAATCCAGCAACCTCTCTGTTGATAGGAGTTTCCCCTCCTAGGATCAATGGTGACATGAAGAAAAATCTACAGCTCTCAAAGAAATACCAGATAGGCGACTGGTACCTATACAAAAATCACACAGAAATCATGATGTATGGGTGTGAACTTTTCCCTTTGAAGTTACCCCAAGTATTTTCCCATGATATTTTTTGCCTTAGAGTATTTCAGTCAAATCATAAATGTAGACTTAGTCCATTTTTGTGGTGCCAAGAAAAAAGCTCAGCTAAGAATTAAGAACTAGCTAGGTCCTTTTATCATCAATAACAGGGATGCATGGAGAGAAGCTAAAATAATTCTAGAATATTGCCTTAGACTATGAAAGAGTTTTAGGTGGGTACCATATGACCCCAACAATTTTATATGTGACAGAAGTACAAAGAACAGATTATCCCCTTATATTCATCATAGGATCCCAAAAATTGAGCAGTTTGCAAACTTGGATGAATGGATAGAGGGAACCCTAGTTGAAGAGATTAGTGAGTAGGTCAATATGGAAAATGCTATGAGAGATCTTGAGAAAACCCTTGACTTGGATTCTTTTGGGCAGGTACCATTCAAATTGTCTCAAAAATCAACAATTAGTGCATCCACTGCTGGAACTTCTCAACAGCCTCCACAGGATATTAATATACTAGCCACAAGAACATCCAAAGGCAAGGAAATAGAGACCACATAACAGCCTACAATGACAGATCAGCCTGAAATTTCCAAAGAGCAGGGTCAAGCGCCAACTGCTCCAGCCCGAACTAATGTAGCAGAAAGTCTAGCATTGCAAACTCCTCTAAATGAGGAAAGAAACAAAAAGAGGGATAGAGAAACTACTACCCCTCCCAGTGGACCTCCAGGACAGCCTAGAGCAAAGAAGCAAAGGCTGAACCCTCTGTCAGAAGAGGATATAATTGAAGAAACTATAGACAGCCAGAGAGAAGAAAGAGCTATCCAACAAACTTTTACAGTGGTAGGAACATCTACTAGCTCACAAATGTAAGAGTCAGAAAGACAACACAGTACAAAAGTGTCATCTCTCAGGCCACAAAGTAAACAAGCCTCAGATATTAAGAAAACATTCACTGAAAATAAAGGCCGGGAATGGCCCAGTAAGGATTCAAATGTACAATCAATATGTAAAGATGGCTCCCACAAATCAACAAAGGCTAATGTCAATCTATGACATTAAAGAGGGAAAGATGATAATGAGCTATTTCAAGCCAAAGGTGCAACAACCTCAGTCAACAGTAGATTACTTTAGAACAAATTTGGAGGTCTTTGCTAAAGAGATTCATCTTATGGACCAGATTGAACTTCACAAGCAACTGGAGAAATGGTCTATTCCATATTGGCTAGTAAAGCAATGATGGCCCACAAGCTACAAGATTCCTTGGACAACATATCTACTCAACTAAACTTGAAGAAAGCCTCTTCCCTGGCCAAGGATAACAGAATAAAATCATTAAAAGAAATCATCATCAGTTTGGGACATGATCTCAAAGATTCTAAAGGCATAGAAGCACTAATCAAGAAGAAAGAAGAAGACATTGCTGCCCTTAGGAAACAAATAAAGCTACCTCCTTCAAGGCACCCATAGACTGCTGAGGTTATTAAACAAAAATCTGAAGAAGAGATGATGGACCTACTCATGAAACTAAATGAAAGATTGAATGACACAGAGCAGGCTTTAGAAAATGCACTAAAGGACAAGCAGGGAGAGTCGACCTCTCAGCCTCCTGCGGTAATCCGCATAGTCTCAATAGCATTCCCATCCACACTTGGGACAGTCTTAGCTCCAAACGTCCCAACAGCCACAATAGAGGTGATCACAGGCGCAGTTGCAGCAGGAATAGCACTAGGTAGCAGCACCAATTTTAGCACAGAAGAGTTGATAAAGGAAATGGAATACTTGAGGCTACAGGTGTCAGAATTAAAACAGGTAATATAACAAATGGCTAAAATGGAAACAGATTTTAATATCTCTAAGATAAATGTTGTGGAAAAAACGAGGGAGATCAAAGCTTTAGAAAATAAAGTAAAAACATTAGAAAAAGATCTCACTTTCGAAAAGCCCCTAGCAGAGATCAAGAAAATCCTTTGGGCTAACATCATTCAATCTATAAATTATGTGTGGCCATTTATCCAAGTGATCTATGAATAGATTGATTTAGTGAAAGCAGCACAGAGAGAAATTCAGAAGACAAGAGCTTTGTTAGGACAAATGCCAGATGAAGCCAACAGGCTTATGCATTTTTTGAATAACAGAAATAGAGAACAACTGGAAGAACTTGGCATCTCAAACAGGACAAACACCATTTTGGAAATCAAAAGGGTTCTAACCTAGAGAACTTTGATGCAGAACTTAGAGAGGAGGTGTCAAGATATGCAGGTGGAAATTAATTCTTTTATGGAGCAGTTCACAATTTTGTAGAATAAAGGGCTACCAAGTCCTTTGGTCATTAATGACAGATTAATGAAGCATATTGATTATGTAGAGAAGTTGAATAAGTATGCTGACAATCAATAAAGCTCATCAACAAGTGCATCAAGAATAAAAGCACTCCCCATAGGTCGAGTTCTCTATGACAACTTAGAGGACTTATTCTATATTGAGCATGAGGTAAAGCACTTGTTCACAATCCAGCCTAACTTTTTCAGATATACAGAAACTGATGAGACTCTGAGGAAACTTCAGAAGTACAAATTGCTAGAGCAAAAATGGTGAGAATACATGTTAGAAATTTTGTAAATTTTATCTTTGGTAAAAGGTAAATTTTGGGCTATTTACCATAGTAAGATGAACAAAGGTGAACAGGGATCAAAACAGGTTGAAGTGTATTAGAATAGGTAAAGAGTATCAGTCAAAGCAGGGTATCCAGCACAAAGTTAGTAAAGAAGATAGCAACAAGCCAAATAAAAGGACCTACCTCTAGCACACTCAACACAAATAGGAACAACACAACATCAGTTTACCTTTCTCCTATCTTTGAGACTAGTTGTCTCTATTTTCTTGTAAAAAAATATTAGTCATCACTAGAATATATCCAACTCTGTTATGAGATATTTTATACAAAATATTTTGTATAAATACTCCCTCAATTGGAGTATTGAGTGTGGATTCATATACCTTTTGGTAATATTGGTTATTTTGGAATAAAGTGTTGTTGGATCAAATTTTCGTATGGCTTGCTGGATAAAGAATTGAGGCAAAGGAATTTACACATATTTCTTGAATCAAACACCGGATCAATAAGTCATCTATACCTTGTGTTTTAAAGTTTTCCTTATTTCTTATACCATCTCTGTTCATATCTGAATGATAAACAAAAAGGAGTAATTCAGAATATGCTTGATTGCACTCTGTCTTCAAACTTTATTATTCTCTGTGTTTTCTTCTGAATTAGAATAAACAGTGAAACCTTAATTGCTCCTGTTTTCTAGTTCTTTCACTTTGATTATTATTTAAATAATACTTAACTGCTCTTTGTTAGTAATCAATTCAAGTTCCCTTTTCAAATAGGTTGAAGGATTCTTAACTTCTCTTCACCCATTTTGAAATCATTCCATTTATTCCAAATCTTTGTTTGTTCCCTGTTTGACCATCTTCCTCTGTAAAACCATCATTTTTTAAGAAACTAAGTCCAGTTAAGCCATCTTCCTTGACTCCATTAGCCCAATGGCCTAAACTACTCAGTCTTACCCCTTTGCTATTGAATCTCACCACCCAAACTCAAACAAAACTACCAAACTTCACAACTAGCCTAATATCTTTGAAAAACAAAGCTAAAACTTAAAGAGAGAGCCCTCTCTGGATGCAGAATGGCTAGAATATGTATCTAAAAGATTGGTTTGTGGTTACCGTGGCCTCCTTTCCCTTTCTTACAACTTTTGGGAAAAACCTGAGTGATAACACAGTCAATGGCTTTGTGACCAAACATATTGCAAGAAAAACAATATCCCTTAAAGTACCTGGAAGTTGATGATCTTTCTATGTGATGGTCTTGAACCATTCTACTTATGCATCTCGCTGCAACATATCCACAATTATGACATATAAAACATTCAACATTGTTCATTTGAGGAAATAACCGACTATCACTTCCACAGTTAGGAGTAAAGGATTTTCTTTGAAGAATTTCTTTCCTTGGTTGTTGATGGGGTTGACCTGTCATCTCCTTGTTGAGCATTTCAGATTTTGCATTAGAGTTCCTTGCCTCACCTTGTGAGCTAGATTCACCTTTGACAGATTCCTGAAAACCAAGACCAGATTTGATGGCAAGAGACATTTGACTAGTAATAATATCATCCAAAATCTTAGTACTATCTTGAAATCGTAAAAGCTTATTCTTTTCTTCTAATTTACCTTGTAGTATAGTTACCTCAACCTGATATTGCTCTTCCTTTTCAAGATACTGGTTCTTCATGATTTCTTCAACTTTTCTTCCTTCTTCCACTTGTTGCCTTAATTCAGGAACTCCATTTTCTTGTTCTTCAAGAGCTTGGAGTAGTTCTTCATTCTGATTATTTGATTTTTCAAGATCTTCTTTTAGAGAGAGGATTTTAGCTTCAATTCTTTCATAGTAACTGGATCTATTTTTAAGTTTCTTTATTTTTGTGCTCCTTTTATTTACTTCAATTCTTAATGATGTCACTTCATCCTGTAGCTTTTGACATTGATCTTCCTTTTCCTTGTATTGCTTCCTTACTTTGTTTCCTTCCTCCAGTTGATCTTTTAGTATGGTAGCTCCTTCTTTGAAGGCACACTCCCTTTTGTCCAATATATCTTGTTGATCTTTAATTTTTTCTGTGAGTTTTTTAAATTCTACCTTTATTTGATATCTTTCTCTTTCTCCCATAAGAGCAAATTTCGTTGTTTCGTCGTCACTTTCATCATCTTCAAATGAACAAAGAAATGTATCACCAAAGGATAACAAATTCATACTTGATAGTTCTTTTTCTTGTTCATCTTCATTATGAGGTGATTTTGAATCTGAAGAGTTGCTTCCACATAATCCCCAATCATCTCTCCCACTGTCACAGTTCCTTTGAGATGCCTTCTTCTTTTGAGGTGCTTTCTTCTTTCCCATTGTTTCTACGGATCTCCTTCAAGTGATCCAGCTTCTACCAAAGGACCTGCTCTGATACCAATTGTTGGAAATAATATTGAGAGGGGGGGTGAATAAGTATTTTTAAATCAATAACTTTTTCATTTCCATAATCAGATTTATATACGCTACTTCAGTGAAGGGAACTTGCGTGTGCACGCAATTGTTCTTAAGGCAACCAACATATATCTAGTGAACTTATGATTCAGTTAATTCATCAAATGTTATATTTAATCTGTGCATCAGTACTTTATTAAACATTAAACAGTAACCATGTGCAGTTAATAACATAATGAACCATCACACATAATAACACACATGAACACCAAGATTTAAGGTGGAAACCCAATGTGGGTGAAAACCACCTGCTGTTGTCATCTATATCTTCTTTTAATAATAAGAAAATCTATTTACAACATTGTACTGGTGCAGACTCATACCAATACGCAAAATCTACCTACAAAAGGTTACAACCTTCTCTTGTTCTCCAGCTTCTTCTGGAAGGGAGCTACAACCCCCCAGCTCTTGTACTAGACGATATGTTTACTAGTATGTAGGCACCAACCTACGGAAGGCTATGACCTTCTTTCTTCCTCCAAGGACCACATTCCATACATTTTTAGACTGGATGCTCCTGGTACACAACAATACACATGAAGGATCCTGGATGCTCCTGGTTCGCTTTGGTGAAGTTGCGTATACACGTTGGTTCGGCTCTTCCAAGTATTGATCAAAGTGTATACGCTACTTGGAAGAGTTGAACCAGCGTGTATATGCAACTTCACCAAAGCAAACTAGCGTGTATATCTGTAAACACTTACTTATAACTTCGATGCACTTCCCGACTTCAGACATACCTAGATCATCAAATCTAAAGGATAAAACATGTGTTAGAAATCAGATCTAGCCCATCCATTATCAAATCACATAATGATAAGTCATTATGATCCTAATCCATCATTAGATCTCATCCATCATCACTGAAGCAAATCACAATCAATCAATCTAAACATTCAAAATACTGTCACCAGAATGCAATAACCAGAACATAAAGCATAACCCAGAACTCTGCATCAACAACCAGAACCAACTACAGCTTCAAGCATCATAGTTCATAATGTATACACTACTTCGATGTGTTGAAACAATGTGTATACGCGCTTTTACCAAAGTGAAACAGCGTACACATATGCAAATACTAACTTGAAACTTCACAGACATTCCGGACTTTAGTCATACTCAGATCATACCGTTTACAAAATAAAATATGCGTCAATATTCAAATCTAGACTGTCCATGATCAAACCACATAATGATAATTCATTTCAGGCTTTATGATCCTAATCCATCAACCATCATCAGCCACATAGGTGCATCCTTAGATCAGATCAAACAAAGCATTAGATGCTCATAACCTGCATATATGATCTAACACTTCATAATATATTCAATACTTGGACATCATGGCCTAATGATCTTCTCCTCCTTATATATTTTTAGCCCTTTCACAATACTTTGGACCAAAACCACTGAGGACCAATACCTTGGACCAAATACCTAGGGTCAATACCTCAGACCAAATACCTTGGATCAATACCTTGGACCAAAATACCTTGGACTAGATACCTCGGACCAAAACCCTGGTTTTCCAACATGTATGCGCTTTTACTTCTGTGATAGTGTGTGTATACGTATATGCTCCTTTGGTTCTGTTAATCTGCATGTATATGCTATTTTTATACAGTGAACCTGCGTATACAACTTAACATACCTGAAAATGTCCTTTTTATTCAACTTCTTGATTATGATCTGTAGTCCTTTGTTCCTTCATCCTATTCTTTTGTACCATTACTTTGTTCCCTCTGAATAAACCTGTTATAATGTGATTTTCCATTGTACATTACTTCTAAACTGATTCCTTTGAATTGCCCTGCATTTTGTCACATCTGTAAATACAACTGCCATGCATTTTGTCATATCTGATATCTCTCCTGTAGATTCATCTAGTTACATAGAATCATCTAGTTGCCATATACAAATGAGTTTTTCTGCTATAAGGGGGTTTCCATCAAGTACAACACATGCATCATAATGCCAACACTAAGTTGGGACCAACCTACTATGTGTTTCTTTCCACCTTCCATTCTACAAGAGAAGCCTTTATTTCTTAACGAAAAGACTACAAGTCCCCCTCTTTTGATGCCTTTTGTGATTCTTTAAGAAGGGAACAAGAAAAACTCTTACATATTGGTTTTCTTAATATTTGAAACTCTTCTAAGAAATCCTTAGCAGCCCAGCAACAACCAAATTCAAAGAATCCTAAGAAGCAGCATCCTAAAAAGAATGGTCCTAAACCAAATAAGGGTCCTCAGCAATTTCAGCCTCAAAACGAAAAATCAATTCAATAAAATGATAAGGAAAATAAAAACAAAGGGAATAAGACTGATAGACATTGAAACTTTTGCAATTGTGATGGCCACTTAGAATCCAAATGCTTTGAAAAGATGGAAGCCTTGGAAGCAACAATGAAGAAACATAACATCCATTTGGAGCACTCTTCAACTTCAACTTCATCTTCAGGAATAACACTTTCTGCATGTGGTTGTCAAACATCTCAGTCTGATTATGCACTAAATGTATCTTTTTCGTCTCATTCTCATGACTGCCTCATTGATTTCTGGAGCTTCTTATCACATGGACAAAAACAAAGCCATGTTTTCTTCTTTAAATGATTGTAACACCAAAAATATAGATGTTGGTGATGATAGATCTCTTAGTGCTGTAGGGACTAGAACTATTCATCTAGACATTGGTAAATCTAATGATGTATTATGTGTTCTTACCTTATCCTACAACCTTCTATCTGTATATTAGATAACTCATTCAGGTGAAGGCAAGATCGTTGAATTTGCACCTCATGATGTTGTAATTAAGGACCTCAGAGATCCTAGATAGATTTTAGCCATTGACACTACTGATGATTCTACAATGTTGTATAAGTTTAACAAATCTGAGTCATCAACTCATTTCCTCAGTATTTGTTTCTCATAATGATGAAATGAGCAAACTTTGGCATGAGCGATTTGGTCACTTAAACTATCGCTCTCTTCAAAATCTATGTAAGGAAAATATGGTATCTTGTAGAGATGGTGTTTGTTCCGGATGTGTACTTGAAAAACATCATCAAGATAGTTTTGAAAAACGTGCCTCTTGGCATGCCTCAGCCCCTTTATAGCTTGTGCACAGTGATTTATGTGGTCCACTTCTAGTTGTTTCATTCTCTAGCTACAAGTATTTCTTAACTTTCATTGATGATTTCTCCAGATGCACTTGAGTATACTTATTAAAACTCAAGCGTGAAGTCTTTAGCATGTTCTTGGCCTTTAAGGTCTTTGTTGAAAAATAATTTGGACATCAAATTCTTAAGCTAAGATCTAATAATGGTGGAGAATATGTTAACAAAAAATTCATTAACGTTTGCACTGAGAATGGAATTCAATTGTAACGTACTGTTCCATATACTCCACAACAAAATGGTGTAACTCAAAGGAAGAATCACACCTTAAAGGAAATGACTAATTGTATGCTTTAATGTAAAGGGCTTAGTCTTAATTTTTGGGAAGAAGTAATTAACTGTGCAAATTACACAGTAAAACACACTCCTACTAAAGTTTTAAAGAATATCACTCTAGAAGAAGCATGGAGCTCAATTAAACCAGATGTAAGTCACTTTCGTGTTTTTGGAAGTGAAGCATGGGTCCACATTCTTGACAAGAAACATAAATCCTTAGAATCTAAGAGTGAAAATTGTATTTTTTAGCATATTCTCAAGATGTCAAAGGATATAGAATTCTTCCACCTAAATCCAAAAATGTTATCATTAGAAGAGATGTAAATTTTGTTGAAAATGTATCGGCCTACGAGCCTAGTTCAGCAGATGTGCCACCTCTCTCTATCCCTTCTACTTTTGAAAATATTTCTTCTTCAGATGATGACAGCGAGGATGAAAATCCTCCCCCACCTTCTTCGGATCCTCCTTCAGCTCCTCAGCTTCCAAAATGGGTCTGTGCTACTTGGGATGCAGCAGTGTTCTTGCAGGTGATCCTATAGATCAACGGTGTACACATTCTCAGTTCGATAAAGCCTCTTATTTATGGGCTCAAGCTTCAGCGAATTATGATCCTGACACCTTTGCAAAAGCTTCATGCCATCCAAATTGGGATGAAGAATATTGTTCATTATTGGCAAATGATACATGGGATCTTGTTCCTCTTCCAAAGGGACGAAAACTTGTTAGATGCAAACAGGTTTATAGAACCAATTTTGGACCAGATGTAAAAGTTGATAAACATAAAGTTCGTCTTGTTGCTAAGGGTTTTTCAAAAATTGAAGGCATTGACTATACTGAAACCTTCTCCCTTGTTTCCAAAATGAACTCTATCCACCTTTTTCTTTCCCTTGCTGCCTCTTTCAAATGGCAAGTCCATCAGATGGATGTTAAATCTACCTTCTTGCATGGGGACTAGCATGAAAAAATATATATGGAACAACCTCCTATCTTTATAAAAATAGACTCCAGCATTGTATGTCGGCTTAAGAAATCCCTTTGTGGTCTCAAGCAAGCTCCTCGAGATTGGTATGCCAAAATTAATAGCTTTCTTTTAGATAATGGCTTTTCTAGGTGTCATTCTCAGAGTATTGTCTACACCAAGAAAGTGAGTAAGTCTCTTATGATTCTTTCTATTTATGTTGATGATCTTATCCTTACTAGTGGCGATCACAAATTTATAAACCATGTGAATTCCAGCCTTAAAAAGATGTTTGAAATGACAGACTTAGGACACTTGCATTATTTTCTTGGTCTTCAAGTCTTGCAACCCAAGGAAGGTATTTCCCTTTCCCAATCCAAGTATGCATATGATCTTCTACGCCACTTTCACATGGAAGACTGCAAGCCAGCCCCTTCTCCCTTTTAGTCTAGAGCCAAAATTTCATCACTTGTACTTCCCCTGAAGTTGATGCTACCTTATACCAACTTGTAGGAAAACTTTTGTATCTGACCCATACCCATCCTGACCTTTCCTTTGTTGATGGCCTTATTGCTCGGTTTATGAAAAACCCACATGAAATCCATTGGAAAGAAGCTAAAAGAATACTTTGTTATGTTCAAGGTACAATTCAGTTTGGGATTCATTATAGTGCAGAAGCATCTCCTCTATTGGTTGGTTACACTGATTTTGATTGGGCTGGTGGCCCTAATGATCGAAATTCTATTGCAGGTTATGTCTTCACTCTTCGTTCTGGACCTATTACATGGGCTTAAAAGAAACAAAGTGCCATTTCTCTTTCCTCAATAGAAATATAATATTGTGGCACCTTAGAAGCCAGTAAGGAAGCCCTGTGGCTTCGTCGGATTCTGTCATAGTTTGGATTTCAGTAGTAGCATCTGACTACACTTCGGTATGATAATCAAAGTGTCATTCAACTATGCAAAGATCCAATCCAACATCAACACAGTAAACACATTGAAATACACATGCACTTCATCAAAAATCTCATTCATGACCATGTTCTTGAAGTGCAATATTTTTCAACCGATGATAAAGTTGCAGACATTTTTGCAAAGGCTCTCACAAAGGTGAAGTTTACTAAACTTCGATTTATGGTTGGATTTTAGGAAGTTGTCACTAAGGGGGGATAGGCTCTAATGCCTCCTTCCTTCCCCTATTGTGTCATATTTGTACATCCTTAAATCCTATCCCAAGTTGTTCTTAAGGGGGGATGTTAGGATATTCTGACACATAGGAAATAGTTAAGTATAACTTGGTCTAGTGTAGAATTAGGTAAAGTATCTTTATTTAGCATGTACTTTTTGTAGCTTACAATCCGACGGTCATGATATGTTCTAGACATGAATTGATCCAATGGTTCATTCTCTCCTTAGTATTTCCGACACTTGATTCGTGGCTTAACACCCGATTGGTCCATGATCTCTATTTAAAGAGCATGGAGGGTCATTTGTATGGTGGTCATTCATGAGAGAAGCTTATGTAAAATTTCTTTCTTTTACATTAATAAATTTCCTTAAGTGGCCGCGTTGGCTCAAGCCATGGACTGTTTCCCTCTTTAACGGTTTTAAACATGTCAAGAATATTGGTGTACTAATCTATGATTTGTTTGTGAGTGGTGTCCTTTGGTGTTCTATCTGAGGAACTTACCCTGTAAATTCCTATAGTGTCAGCTCCTTTTCTTGCAGATAAAAAATAAAACCAATTGGATCATTTGAAGGGTGAGCATTGATTCCAACAGATATCTAGGGAAAATTTGCGTAGGCCAACACATCCAAAATAACTTTTCCTTCATCCAATAATCCCAAGGCTACAACATATTGGTATCCTCTAAGAAATCTGCAAAATAGGTTGGTCTTCTTAATCAAAATTGCAAAAGATTGTAACATGAAAAAGTGTTGGAAATGTGCAATGGCTAACATATTGTAGTACATTGAAAACTGGAATAAGAAATGTACACCGATTGTAGAAGCTTCACTAGAAATGAATTATAACATTGAAAGAATCTAGGTGCATTCTACATCCTAGTGGGTATGCGATTATAACATCCATGAGTAACACCTATAAATTAAAACAAAAAATAAAATTAAAATTCATAAAGTAAAATGGAAAATTTAAATAAAATACCAAAAACATATTTATGTGTATGTATAGATCAATGTTTTCAAACTCAGAATCGGTCAAGTGTCAACATGGAATCCAACTCAAACTTAGACTTGGAATCAACCATGGGTCAACTTGGACTCCCACTCAGACTCAGTTTGAGTCAAGCTGATATGATTTCAATGACTTGGTTTACTAAAAATACTTAAAACACTTAGGTACTGATTAAAAATCATTTTTAATGATTCCAAGCCATTAGAGATAAAATATATAAAGTTTGCTCATGCACATACCATATAGAGTTCGAATATCTCAAAAAAATTTAAAATGGCACTAAGAACTATACATGTCAACAACAAAATAAATAATTATTAATGAATGGGGCTGTAAATTCCCTCTAGACTCTAAAATATGAAATCCATACAACAACCATCTCTTTTTTCCTAGCCTTGTCTTCATTAGATTTCACAAGTTGATTTTGTAGTTCCAATCTAATTTTTCCGCTCTCCTCTAATGGGGCTATGCCTAGGGAAACTTAGCCTCTTATGCTAGCCAAGAATTCTTCAAAATATTCTCCCCCACCCCCCTAATGCATTTAAACTACCCATCGACAAGATCAACATGGATCCATGCAGGGCCTTTGACTCTTGGGGGCATGGTAAAATTTCAATATGAAAATTCAAATATGCAACATTGAAAACCCTATCTTAAGTTCTAATTATGAGAATTTCATACTGAAAGATTTGAAGTTCAAATTGGTAATGGGTTGAAAATATGAAATTTATGGTATACCTGGCTAGGACAAATTACTACTCTTCAACGTTTCTCTAAAACTCCACATGCTCATTAAGGGAGGTCTGATGAAAATGGAGGGGTGGGGTAGGTCTCTTTACTGGGTTGACTAGGGTCAACTTTTTGCCACACTGGTTGAGCCATTCTTTGAGTGGTTCGGCACCAACTGGGCCTCCAAACTAAATATATGGCCAAGTTGGTATGTTCAACAGTTAACTCATCCAAGTTAACCAAGTCTGAGTTGACTTGGGCTGCTTTTAAAATTCATATATAGAGAGATAGATTCTAGCACATATCCATCTTAAATCTATATATTTGAAGCATAAAGAGATTTTCATTTTAAATCCTTTTTTTTCCCACCTATTCCTTAACAATCCACAGTTACGATGGATATATGCAGGTTGATTAGTTGATACAAGTAGGCAACATATACTAGACATTGATTCAAAGGAAATTAGTGCAACTTGAATAATAACAACTAACAAGGGGAATAGAGAGCAGGCTGACAAGAAAAGAAAATTTGGTTTGGTGACCAAGAGAAAAGTTGCAACCACTATTACAAAATGAAAGGTAAGGACTTACAATCTGGATAAAGCACATTGTAGGTTCCTGCCACATTCTCTTGCCCATTTATCGCTTCAATGGGGTGCAAAACCTAGTTCCAACCATGGTTCCCTCCTTTAGATTTACTTCTATGTATCATTGCAAGCACATCTCCTATTGTTAATGGAGAAATATCATAGGTACCATCATTAGAAATGTTTTAATTTACAAGTGTTGTAATGCGTTCCACCATATCTTGTGCATAATTCTTCTATAAATATCCTTAATCCTAATAGCAATACACATATTTTAAGTATATTATTTGAAACCTAAAAAAAATACAGTTTGTATGCTCACTAAAGAAAAGAACATAATTGTTCTTATTTCTAATAGAAATATGAAAACTTTTCCTCACCATACGCAAATGTTCGCAAAAAAAAAACATTGTTGCAATCTGAAAGAATGCACTAATATATTCAAACATCAATACCACTTCTGCAATCATGGAAAACAATCTCGAGGGTAGTTCCCCTACAAGTACAAAGCTAACTAAAGCCTGAGAACCTGAGATCATTTAATAATAAAATATCTATTAAATTAAACTCTCATATATGATAGAAAAGATATAGAACCCTTGTATTAACAACTGATGTGAAAAATATGAGAATATAAAATATACAAATGTTTCATCAATATTCAGCATCCTATGACAATGGTTGAAGTTCACAATCTCATTGGGTAGTTAGCTACAAACTTCAAAATGAAACAAGTACATAAAACTCCTTTTCATACAACTCAAAGAAATAAATTATTGATCATTATAGTCAAACCTACAGATCCTTATCATTTGTATTCTTCTTTAGAAATTTGAAAAGCATTTTAATAATAACTTGTTATCTAGCATATTGAGAAAGTCAAATAGGAACTTCCTTCCAACTATGGTAGACTGATGTCACAACAAAAACCAGACTTTTCGGGATAGATGGTTTGTGTTTCAGAAAATCCATCAAACAAAATTATTGCTGAGGGTATTTTCCATTTTTTATTTTGGGAGAAAGTATTGGATATGCTTTGATTTGTTGAAACAAATGTGTCTTGTATGGAGATGTTTATAAGGACATGGATAACAGGAACAAAAGAGTTCAATAGATCATCAGATATTATAGCCCACTAATCAAATCAAGAAGAGAGTTGTCAAGAGATAAGACAAACTGAACTTGCATTTGCGTACTTTGGCATATGCATAAGCATGGAATATTATGATGAGTACAATTTCCTTTATTTTGAATATATGTGACTAATTATCTACGAGGATCCTAAGGTGGCTTAGAGAAATAGAGCAGATATTGCTAAAGATTGTCCCAAGTGACACCTTCACATTTTGGAATCGGATTGCTATATTTATTGTTAGAACTAGCTCACTTGAATATATGTAAGTAGTGGTTACATGCTAAGGATTGGGCCAAAATCATGGTATTGGAATTCTAGGGTTGTAGAACTCATCAATTTGAAATCGATTTAGATTTGACTTTTTAAGAAGTTGACAAGATATTTAGCAGATATAAAAAACTATACCACTTATTGGTTAATTCAATCCTACTGCCTACAGTGAGGAAACAGATGCACAATCTAGAATCCCAGAAGGTATAGATTAAAAGCTATTTTTAGATTCCCAAGAAGCAAGGAAATTGTATGTATGTATACACATATTAGCCATAGTTTCATCTATATGTCATATCAATTAAGAATGTCATATAAATATTATCATTAGAGTTTAGTGGCTTCAATGGAAAGTTTCATGATAATTCCCAGAAAAAAATGGGGGAAAATATAGTTTTTTGTTCAATAAAAGACCACAAATCAATTTTATACGATATGATAGGAAAGAAGGTAGAACATAGTTACTTTTGAAGACAGTGTTCTTTCACATAAAAATATTGTTGCTTATTTTTTTGTTTTTGAACCTTTTTTCCAATTTCATTCAATGGGGCCCACCCACATTTAGAAGCAGATGTAAAAAAATGAAAATTAAGGAAAAAAATAAGGTGAAAACAAGCATTTTCAAAAAAGGAAATGCTAGTGAATATAAATCCTTGGAATCATAGTTGTGTGCCATTGTTTTCCCTTGGAAAAGTAGGTCCATCACTTTTTAAGGAGATAATTCCCACCTACCGCTAGGAGTATTGAGCATGTTCAAAACTGATCTAACATATCATGTTAAAGCTATATTTTATTGTTCAAATCCTACAATGAATAGATATGACATCATGCACAACTACGTTTTCTCTCTCAAGTTCTCTTTTCTTAGGGACAACCATGACTTCCCTGAGGAGGGGTGGCTCCCTCTCCTCCTCTGATCCAACCTTTGAGGCAGCCACATAATATTTTAAATATCTCATGGTAGCTTCTTTCTCAAAAGGAAAAGATCCATAACATCAGCCAAAGGATGATTTGTTAAGAAATGGAATAAGTGCTTAAATTCATTCCATCAATCCAACGAGAAAATCACTTCATTGTTACCTCTAAAATACGTGCTTCAAAAATAAGTTCAATTATCAACTACAAGCCCCAAAGTTACTTGAGGATATCACCCATTGACACCTTGGTGATCATCCTTCTCACTTAAGGCCAGCTCTCCTCGAACACAAGGGAGGAATCCCTGAGAAGCCTACATAATTGTACTTTAAATGCTAAAAACATTGATTTGCAAAATGATATTGTTTTTGTATTGTAATATTTAAAATGGAAAGCTGAGCAAGACATAGTGCCTAGTCCTTGGGCTATAGACTCTAGGCAACAAAAAGAACTTGAAAATTGATTAATAAGATGTGATTCATGAGAAAAAAACCAAATAACAAGTGTTATCAGTCAAGAATAGATCAAATAAATATGTAACAATGATATCTTCTATTATATGGAATAGATGAAGACAATGTGCTCCTCCAACTTGATCTCTTGTAAGTGACAAAGATGAAAATTCCTTTTGAGGTGTGTGATGTGGTGAGCTATCTCACATCAAAGCTAGTGGGAGCACACTCTGAATGAACCAAGGGGAATCCTAAGGTTGTGCATCCAATGTCTATTAGTATAGATAGGCCTAACAATAAGAGTCACTTAGCTACATAAAGCACTCAAAATAATAAAATGACATATTCAAGATAGCACCCTTAAGGAGGGAAGTCCAAGTGATTTGGATGTAGCTTGTAGATATCCTCTATAATCTCCTAGGTTAAGTCTTATTTAGATAGTAGGAGCTCACCTACAGTGTCTAATGATTACCCAAAAAGGGCAAGTTGATTGATAGAAATGTCCACTAACTGAAGCAATTATGAATAACCCACAACAATTACACCAATAGGTGGGGGTTCTATTGAAGCAATACTATGAACTCCACCTAGATGATAGACTAAGGAATTTCATGTTTGTAACAGAAGAAGCATTGTAATATAATGGTTTAGAATCTCTCTATCATGGCCCAATTAACCCAAAGGAGGCTAAGTCCCCACACCTTGAAGCCATAAAGGGTCATGGCTCTGATGGTCATGTCCAAAGTGGTGCATCTTGAACGATATGTCCTACAACACTATCTCTTGAGCCAAGAAAGACATATTCCTTATTAAGTTGGGGATAGAAAGCATACCTCAATCTAAAATAGACTCCTAAGACCTAAACCCCAAGTATGTGTAGGTTGTAGGAATCCCAATCCCATCCCCTCCAAAGTAAAAAATGGTAGTCAAAGAAAACATGTTGAGACATGTTGATGATCATAACCTTAGTCTTGAACACGAACCTATATTGACATGATGGTTTTCTTGTAGGCCTCACTTTGGTACTTTCTATTTCTATTTAGAAAATTCAAATAAATAGAAGAATAATTATGTTTCCCTCCTATTATTAGAATGACACTACTCATTCAAAGGAAAATTTTCCAACATACAGTTGGGTTTTGGTTGTCTTCCAATTATCACCTGGATCTAGAGAAAGAGATAATATAGTGTAAATACATAAGCAGTTAGAAAACATGGCCTATTGGAATTATGATTTATGCCACTAGTTTTATTTTTTAATATGCTTATTGAATAATGTAACTTATGCAATAAAGCATGGGTCATCCCATAAAAAAAATAGGGGTGGAAAATAAGTTGCGCCACCATCACAACAATGAAAAATCTGGGGAGAATAAAAATTCCCTACTCTCTAGATTCTCACTAAAATATATAATCAAGGTCAACCTCCTCATGTGTTCAAGGAGTTTAGGGTTTTCAAAATAAGTCTAAAGAGAGTTATAATGTGACAATATTGTAAATTCTTTCGCTACTTGGAATAGATTAGAATGTAGGGTTGCTATTTCGGTTGGAGCCTAAATTCATGCAATGTTCGGATTGCACGTTGGCCTCCAACACTTATCAAAACAATAAGTTTCATTACCATTGTAGTTTTTTATGTCTACTACATCCATTCTAGGATTGATGGTCAACATGCTTCATACAAAACAAGAACTGCGGAGATCATAAGCATTGCACAAATTTTCCCATATGTTCCTTATAACACTTTATTCATCATAAGTGACTAAGCCTAGTGAAGTCAATTGCACTTCCCCAAAACATCTCTAAGGGAATCTTCCAAGCATTGTGGAGGAGGTGTTTGAATGCAGTCCACATATAGAAACATGCTTCAATTAACTTTAATTCAGTAACTAATGAGTACCAACTTCAACTCAACTAATTTTATATTGTATTTATTAAAGGATGGGTACTTCCACGAAGTCAGTTAAAGGTATCAATCAAGTCAATAGGAAGAAAACTTTACAAGCCAATATTCCTGGTAATCTACTCTATCTCCAACAGGAACATAACTTTCACATAAAACCAAAATACATTAAGTTTTGAAACATAAATGCCAAAAGAAAATGCTTTGAAGTTTATGAACTTACCAGACAGAAGTTATTTCTCATTTAGGCACTAATGTATGGATGTTATGAAAATTGGTCTGTCCAAAGGCATGAACATAGTAGTGGAGTAGAAGGAATTAGTGATATAGTAGATTTGTGTCATGGAAATCAATCCACGCACCTCCAATTATTCATCTGTGACACTGATATCTGGAGCTCCGTAAGCATTTATGTTAGTAAATCTCCACGAGTAATTGACTATAATTGTGTCCTCTATCGCGAGAATAGTCAAAATTAATAATAGTCAAAACTACTTATGTTTCATTTGAGTCTATCAAATAATATAAGAGAGAAATGAGTAGAGCATAATGTAGGGTTATCTCGTAAGCCACTTCTCTCTGCTCATCTTTCCTTTCACTATTTATTCACCAAAATCGGTGTCGAACAAATCAGTGTTTTGAAGCAAGGCAGAAACAAGGCTTTTCATTTCCTTTCAAGAATCTCAATATTTATCATGAACATCCAAGTCTTGCTCTCTACATCAAGCATAAGAATATTCATCTTGCTTACGAGCATCAAACTCGCATTAGGATCTTCAATTCAAGCATCTCACTCTTTATCCTTATCACTAAACTTAGGCTCTTCTTTTCGATCTGGAACATAATAATATCCCCTTCAAACACCTAGCTCTTCATCTTGATCTCGATACGCATCCATCAATGCTACCTTTGTCTCTGCTACTCTAGCTAGCACTACCTGTGGCCCTACCAATGTTTTTGCTTGCTCTATTGAGGGTTCCACTAGCGATGGTGATGATGCAGGTGCGAGGGCAAGTGCCAAGTATAATAATTCTTTATATACATCAATGGCTACTAGTGGTGGTTCCCTCCTCTTTTCAAGTTCAATATCGACTTGGTTAGAACTTCCTTAAATAGAATAAGGACTTTTTATATAAAAAATTAGCAGAAGAAGTAGTTAAGAAAATTCGTACGGTTTCTTCCTTAAATTCAATATCCACACTTTTCTGTTGGAAAGGATCTCAACTCTTAGCTCTTCTCTTTCTCCGCTAGCAGAGGCGATCTATTGAAGAGATCCTCCTCCATCCACCTATCCTTCTCTTTCTCTGCTTATAAGGGTGATCTATTGAAGACATCATCCTCCATCTGTCGATCCCTCAATGTATCCAAATTCAACCCTAAAATCCTAACTGTTGGTGAATCATTGTCGCATTTCCTGTGAAAATTTGAACAAATATGCAGCTAAGGCATCATAGTTCAATCGATTCAAAGAATGGGAATCGATCTAGATATTCTAAAGATCGATCTAGTGGCCTGTACCTGTTTCCATATGTTCCCATGGAAGATTGGAGATTAATATTGATGTGGATTCGTGTTGAACTATTGTTCTGGCCTTTCTATTTTTACAACTCTCCAACATTCATTTGTATACATTATTATTCAAAACCAAATTTTCAAAACACCTGAAAAGGAAACAACTGACAACAATTTGCGTAATCTGGGTGTTGCACTATAATTTGTGAAGCATTTGGATCTTCTAATCTCAAATAATTCAACCTCGCTTTGTCTGACAATATTTATGCACAGTGTCCTAGTTACATGGGCACTTAAAAAGGAAGATGGGATGATGGATGTTGTGGAGTGTGACGTCTCAGGCTTTAGTGGGAGGGCTAGGCTTTGCAACTTGTTCATAATCGGTTATGCCTTCCCCTCTACCCGGAGTCATGGTTATGTCAATCAAGTGCTATTTTATTTTTTTGGGTGGGAATTATCTGATGGTAAAATATGTTTAAGAATGCGCTCAATTTGGTTTTACTTTGTTTTTTTAGGCGGAAATTAGCTCATGGTAAAATATATTTGAAGGCACTCAATTTTGAGCAATCTGTGTTAAATTTATTTGAATATTTTCGACATTTGTTTTCTTCTGGAATTTTTTTTTTTTTAAATGGTGTGGAAAATAATGACTTTTCTTCATTGTGAAATGTCACAAAGGTATGCATGTTGATCATTTTGAAGGTCAAAAACTTATAAGAGCTTAAATATTTTGAGATGTAAGAGTGAGATACTTGACGCAATGAGTTTTTGCATTTTGGGTAAAATCTTTATTTCACTTTATATATTAGAATTTTATGATGGACACACTATGGTGTTAGTAGTTTTTGGTAGCTTACAACAACAACATATCTTTCATTTTCTTTTCATAGCATAGTTTTTTGCATCTGCACATTGAGTAGGGTCTTATTCATATTCTCTTGCACATCATTGTAACCTTGCTCATCATATTATTTTTAGTAGAGCTCACAAGTTTAGTGATAACCTATCTAGTAGCAATTTCACATACATAGCTCCATCACTAAATTGAGAATAAAGTGGATAAAATATCCATCTAAGATCGAAGGATCTAATGTGATACATTAGGCCATGATCGCCAAGGTGCATCATCACTAGTAGTTGACCTCCCATGAAGCATCCCTTTCTAGATCTTAAATGTTATTTTGTTAGTTAGTTGCATATTTTGTTGTTTCTTCTAGCCTTTAACTTGTATGCATGCCAATTTAAGGATTTACTCTTCAATTGATGGTCTCTTTTTAAAACTATAAAATAAATAAATAAATAAATCTAGTTCCAAATGAATAAGGACCAATAATTTTTCTCTGGGATTCATTTATGATTTACTTCCTTTATTTTCTAGGTATATCTTTGCATTTATTTGTGGATGTTTGAGATAAATATCATTAAACTTCATCACAATTATTCTTCTACTTGAAAATTTGCTAGGTTTTGACAATATACAAATAAGATGACGAGTGACATACCTAGACCCTTAGTCTAAGGCTTGTTACCATAAACCAACTCTAATACCATTTTGAAAGAAATGAATGTATGTTGTCTGACATATAGGCTCATGTCATTGTCCATGATTTTAAAATTCAAGAATGTAGATGAATTAATCATGCACGACAACATTTAAATATGCACCAAAACTCTTGTTTTTTTTACCTCTTGCTTTTTGAAAGTTAGTTATCTGCTCTAGTCAGATTCCTTTTCTTATACATGTTTTGACTCAGACGATTCAAAAGATAATTTTAGTCATCACATGTTCTCAATTTTAGATGATATTTCTCTCTCACCCACCTCTTACATGCATTCAATAAAACCACTCTCCTCATGAATGTACTTAGCCCATGCTTCAAGAACTAATTGATATGACTCTTCTACCAACCTCAAAAATGCATTCAATGACTTGTTTCAATAAGTCAAATGGGGATTATATGGTAATGAAAATTAATTTATTCTAATAACATGGGATTTTAGGCATGTTTTATTTACCCTTAGAGCCATTTATTCCCCCTCCTTTATGGAATTATAGGTCCTCCATGAATATGTTCTTGTCCATTTTATAACAAGTGATGTATTTCATATTATTATTTTCAATATAAATGTTTACATATATTTTTTTGTTTGATATTTTTTCCATGACTTGAGGGACTAGCATGTGATCTAAGAAACCATAACCTAGGGCATCTAATCCATCAAAACCACTTGACGATCACACTAGGCCTAGACCACACCAACCCTTATCATGGATACTTTTTTTTGGTGTCTCCTCCCAACTATTGCGAGTTTCGCACATTGGTCACCTTATATAATGAAACCATAGAAATATAATCATGCTAGAAATATTTGGCTACATTTTTACATATTATATATCTTGGAATTTAGACATTCATCATATTTAAATATATGCATTTCTAATCTATCGATCAAAATCGGGGTGTTACATTTTCCTCCCCCTACATTTTTTCACTATCTTTGGTGCACATCACCATATATTTTTTACATGTAGATACATAAAAAAGTTTACATTTTAGAACTCCATAATTTGACAATTTAGTAACTCCTATAGAAATTCCAAATTCCCAACTCTCACTCCCCTCAACCTACATAATCCAAGGAAGAGTAGTCCCCTCTCTCCATCACAATCCTTTAGGTTGTCCCACTTACCTTTGAGGGCTCAACCACTGGTCAGACATGAAATATCCAACCTATGGAATTTATTAATCCTATCTATAAAGAATGGAGTCTTTAATAATTTATGCACAAATGTAAATTCATATTTCCTCAAAATATGAAAAATTCTATGGGTAGTCCTCCCACATAACCTCTTCATTCTCCCATGTGGTATCTTCAGGATCGCGGTAGGTCCACTAGACCTTTACCAAGATAATAGATTTTCATATGAAAACTTTGAATTTTGAGTCTAAGATTCATATTGGCTCCACCCAAAAGTCCCCTTTTTGTTCCACCTAGACCATAGTCTAATTAATCACAAGGTTAGGATTAGGCACATACTTTTTCAATAAAGATACATGAAACACTTTTATGAATATTCATGGATGCAAGTAATGAAAGAATGTATAACCAACCTTATCCTATCTAGGATTTCAAATGGCCCACAATATTGTGCTATCGATTCTAGGTACCTTCCCAATTTTAGTGAGCTCTTGTTAGCCTTCACTTTGAAAAACACATGCCCAACCAATCTAAATTATCTATGAATTTTTCCTTTGTCTGCACAAATTTCTAACTATATTATGTATCCTTTGTATTTTTACTTATCTTTAACATATGTTCTTCCATCTCTTTTAGAATATATATTAGCCCAACAGTTACTTTGTTTACTAGGTTATCCCAACTCAAAATATAACTTCACAATTTCCTTTTTATATAAAATTCCACAATATTGGATTCCTTATCAATCAACTTAATTGAAATAATATGTGTGACTTTCGTAAGCTTGTCCATCACTACCATGATGGAATCATCTCACCTTGTTATCCTTGGTAACTTGGTGATTAAATTTATGGTAACAATATACCATTTGCATTTATGAATGGACAATGGATATATAAATCATGTTGGATGTCTATGTTTATCCTTTGCCTTCTAACATTATGTGCATTTGGCTATGTAATCAACCACATGTTTTTTCATACTAAGTCAAAAATATTGGATTCCTGTACCTACAATATTTGTTGGTACCCTGGGCGTCCAACATATGGTGAATCACACATTTCTCTTATCACTAAAGTTCTCAATTCTTGAGAATTAGGAAAATAAACTTGTGTTCCTTTGCAAGAGGATTCCATCCTCTTCTAGCATGCAATATTTAAATTTTTGGCGCGAATTATCTTGTTGTAAGCCTTCTTTAAGTTGTAAAAAGTGTTAGTTTGATCCTAATCTTCCAAAATTATTCTTTTTAAGTCTATGTTGTATATTCTAATAGCTATAACATATATTACATGCACCCTCTTGTTGAGTGCATTAACCTCTTTATTCGCTTTTCCCTTAATGTTGTTGATGTCAAAGTCAGGTTCAGTAGGGCATTCCAACCATCTAATTTGTCTATGTGAGCATTTCAAACCGCTATGGTCTATTTTCGACTCAAAATTTCATCCCATAAGATAATGTATTCACATTTTCAATGCATGGATAATAGGCGTAAGCTCCAAGTCATGGGTAGCATAGTTTATTTCTTGTTCTTTGATTTAATTCAAATCATATGAAATTCCTATCTTGCATAAGGGGTCCACCAAGTCCAAATATCCTCATTTGGATCTACATTCTTTAGAATAGGTGCATTGGTTAATAAATATTTTATCTATTGAAAATTATCTTCACAATTTGTATTCCATTCAGTTTATACTCATTTTTGTTGAAATGAAATAATTGAATGTACAATCTTATAGAAACCCAATAAATATCATGTGGTAACTAGGTAAAACCATAAACAATCTCACCTTTAAAATATTTTTTGGTGGTGGCCAACGTTTGATGGATTTAATCTTCCTTGGGTCCATTGCTATGCCATCCTCTAAGACATTGTGAACCAAATCATGGATTTTCCTTTGATAAAAAGTACACTTGCTCAACTTGGCATACAATTATTTCCCTCGCAACACCTATAGCGACATCCTCAAATGTCACTCATGCTCCTCTTTTGTCTTGGAGTGTATAAGAATATCACCCAAGAAGGCAATAATAAATTAGTCTATATAAACTCTAAACACTCTATTCATCAAACATATAAAACTAGCAATTGCACCACATATTTCAAAGTAAACATTGTAAGGTGGTAGGTAGCATAGGAAACAATACAATAGAAGAAAGAAAAAACTTGTATGCAATTTTCTTTCTTTACTGGCATTTCTTTTTTATCATATTTTATATTTTAGGGATATTTCGACTAAGCCAATATTCTAGAATATGTTAAAAATGAAGGTAATGCACAACATCTTAACTCCAAAGGATTTATGAAAATGCTCTTCATTAATATTCATGGGCTATTATAAGTAAATGAATTAAATAAAACATTTCATAGCACAAGTAATCTCATATCACGTTTTATTCACAATGCAATGGATAATAGTTTTTTTTAGAAGGGATTCAAGATAATGTATGTGCATGTTGAGTCATTTTAATGTCAAATGTTGTTATGACTAGAAAATTTTCATTTTGAGTCATTTTTATGTGCTTAACATTGCAAATGGATTTAGAGACCCTCTTAAAGGGGTCCCTAAATTTTAACACTACAGATGGATTCAAAGACCCATTTGTCTCTAAATTTAACACTGTAAATGAATTCAAAGAAGGGGGTATATGAATCCATCTATAGTGTTAAAATTTAGAGACAAAAGGGTATTCATAATTTTAATGCTGTAGATGGATACAGAGACACATTTGTCTCTAAATTTTAATAGTATGGATGGATTCAGAGACCCATGTAGTAATATGTAACACTTCAATATCAAAATTTCAATTTTCCATTTCCAAAGTGACATAATCAAAACTTACTAACATAAATTAGTAATTCATATCCTTGTCGTAATTATTATTTGGTCAAACTTTTATTCTTGGACTATAGTAGTAATTTAATTTAATCCTTATTAATTTCATCGCTTATTATCTAGTCATATATTTTAGTCTTGGACTAAACTAGTCATTTAAGTTAGTTGTTTTTAGTTTTGTCACTTATTATCTAGTCATATATTTTATCCCTAGACTAAATTAGTCATTTAAGTTAGTCATTGTTAGTTCATTCACTTAAAATTTCTCAATTTTAGTAGTAATTCACTTGAAATAATTGTAGTGACTAACGTTTTTAGTCACCTAGTCATTAATTTCATCATTTTCTACTAGTGAATGAAAGGGGCCTTTGAGTGGACATGGGTAGCATACGGGGCATTTGAGAGGCTGAAGAAGGTCATGAGCAGTTGCCCCATTTTGGCTTTATCAAATTTCACACAACTATTTGTGTTGGAGTGTGATGCCTATGGTAAAAGAGTTGGAGACGTGGTGACACAGGGTGGCCACCCTATAGTGTTTCATAGCAGGAAATTGCTGCCCCATGAGCGATTGTACTATATTTATGACAAAGAGATGTTGGCCATGATGCATGCACTGGAAAATATTTAGGCTATATTTAGTGGGAAATTGATTCAAGGTGAACACCAACCACAATAGCCTTTAGTTTTTCTTGGATCAACATACATTACAGGAGAGGCAGTAGAAGTGGGTGAGTAAAATCCAAGCATACAACCTTGAGATTAAGTATGTCAAAGGAAAACAAAACGTGGTAGCTAATACGCCTTCACGGAGGCCCGTGATGCTATCTCTAATAGGTGTCACCTAGGATTGGAAGGCTCAACTCTTGGTTGAGTATCCCAAAGATAGGTAGGCTTGCAAGATATTGGACTGCACATGTGGGGATGGCAGGTTCAAGGTGATGGATGACGTGATATACTACAAGGATAGGATCTACCTGATGTTAGAGCCTCAGCTCAAAGAGAAGATTATGTAGGCAACTCATGACTCACCTCTAGTAGAGCACCCCATATTTCTCAAGACATATCATGCCATCAGGGAGTGTTTTTCATGGCAAGTTCTCAAGGGGGATGTATCATGCCATCAGGGAATGTTTTTCATGGCAGGGTCTCAAGGGAGACGTATTGAGGCATGTGCATGAGTGCATCGTCTATCAGAGGAATAAGGGGGAACTATCACACCCAACATGGCTACTTCAGCCACTACTATCCCAGAGAGGAAATGGGAGAGTGTGCTCATGGACTTTATCACAAGGCTTCCAGTTACGTAGGGATAGGGTTGCATTTATGTTTTGCGAGAAAAATTGACCAATTTTGCTCATTTCTTCACCATCACTTCGAGGTCTTCTGCCTCTCATAGAAGATTTGTTCTTTAGAGAGGCATTCTACATACATGATCTTCCAGAGACCATAGTTAGTGATAGAGATATCCAACTTATGGGGGATTTTTGGTAGGAATTGTTCAAATTGGTGGGGAAAAAGCTTACTCCTAGCACTATTTATCACTCTCAGATGGAGAGGAAGACTGAAATTGTGAAAAAATGGTTGGAGGGGTACCTTCATAACTATGTGACTGGGAATCAGAGAGCATTGGTGAAGTGGCTTTACCTAGGAGAATTTTGCTACAACACTACCTACCACATGTCAATTAGTATGTCTCCTTTCCAATATCTTTATGGATATGATGCACTTTCTTTCTCTGACATGATTTTTTGAGATAGCAAGGCCCTAAGGGACAAGGAATAGGTCCAAGAGAGCCAAGACATTCTTAAGGCTCTCAAGGACAATTTACAGGTGGCACAGAACTAGCAGAAAATGTATGCTAACAGGCACAAGGTGGAGAGGCGGTTTGAGGTGGGGGACATGGTTTGCTTACGTCTCCAACCTTACTGATAGTCTTCATTGAAGAAGAAGAGGTCTAAGAAGCTCAATCATTGCTTTTATGGGACTCAAAGGGTGGCCAAAAGAGTTGGGGAGGTAGAATATGTGTTGGAGCTACCCACAAAGAGCTGTATCCACAATGTGTTCCACATCTCATGCTTGAAAAAGGCTTTGGGACAGTAGGTTGCAACAACCAGTGAACTTCCTCCTTTGGATGATGAGGGGCACTTAGTATTGACACCATAGGCCATCTTGGAGACATGAGAGAGGAAGTTGAGAAGCAGGGTCATCCAAGAGTACTTGGTGAGATGGAAGGACTTATTAGTTGAGGATGCGACGTGGGAGAGTGAACAGATCTTGTAGCATCTCGCATTGTAGTTTCTTGAGGATAAGAAACATTTGGAATGGGAGGATTGTAATGTCCCTTTTCAATAAATTTTACTAAGGAAAGAACTACAGTTTTTCAATTTTGAAGCTAGCACAATTTTTGGACATCAGCTTAGGAAAAGTGGGTCAAACACTTGAGTTTGTGGAATGTGGGGGCCACCCCCACATGATATATACGCACCCCTTGAAGGAAAATTTTGATTTGGATAAATGAGGTCAAAATATTTGATGGAGGTTCCCACGAAGCAAAGGAAGGCATCAAATATAAATAGGAGGAGGAGGGAATCTATCGAGACCTTTTGATAACTTGACATTTGTCATTGTTTCTCTAGTTGTTAAGCTGAGTCACAAGTGTTGTTTAGCACCAAGGTTTTCCAAGGATAAAACTCACCCTTTCTTCGGTGGACCTTTAGTGTCACCCTAGGGAGGTATTTCTAAATTTCGTGGAGAGGGAAATTGTGGGATATTGTGGTGCCTTTCAACCATTTTCCTCAGCCAATTCGTACTCCAGGGAGGACGCGGGAGATAAGACATACCACTCAATAGACAAAGTTTCCAAGGGTATTTTGGCCAGATAATTTTGGAGTAATTTCACTAGGGGTAGACCAGCACTTGTGGGAATTTTTAGAGTTGGAGGTTGTTGCTTTGGAGAGGGACGAATTTTTCATCTTTGGGCCTACGTAGGGGGTCACTAAGGTAGAAATTCGTGGAGCTGGGATCTTCCATCTTGTGCCGAATTATGGGGAAGAAATTCTCTCATTATTCCAAAGGCCATTTTTGGAAAATGTCTATAGAAGATTGAGGGGATATAAGGACCATCTACAACAGTTGGGATTTTGGAGGACCCTGTTTCTTGCAAGAAGGGTGTAGCACAAAAATTGGGCGATTTCAAGAGGTCAAAATTAGCCCAATTAATTTCTAGGTTTTGCTAAACTAGCCTCAAGGAGAACACATTTAATTTTGCAAAATTTTTGGAGGTGTTTTGACCCCTCAAACTCCAGTTTTCCTAAAGCATCAAAGCATATAATTTTTGGGTGCATTATATAGCCTGTTGGAGCCATTTGTATGGAAATTTTCAGCTATCTTCACCTAGGTAATTTCTTTCTTTCATAGCAAGCTCGAGTGCACACTTTCCGCAACCTATTGTAATTTAATTCTAGCACATTATCAATAAAATGGCCATTTCTTGTTTTTGCATCGTGGGTTTTTTATTTGTGCATGTTTCTTTCATTTTTCCATATTTTTATACTTTTTCATATGTTGTAGCTATTGCATGTCTTTGGTATTCTACGGAATATTTCCAATAGGAATATTACATCAACATAGGTATCATGAGATAAAGAAGTGTTCTTTTAAGCAATAGATGCAGAAACAGGAGGTCTAAAAAGAATATATGCCACTTTGTTACTTGTACCCTTCTTATACTTAATTACCAAATGGAACTCTTGAAGGAATCCCATCCAACTAAAGTGACAAGCCCGCTACAACTTGGTCTATGACTAGAGATACTGTAAAGGTTGGTGGTCTTTATGTATGATAGTATCATTCCCATTCAAGTAATGCTTCTATTTCTTGACACTTTGAACCAAGGCATACAATTCTTTGTCATACGTGGAATAGTTTACAACAACTTGAGAGAAAGAATTTGAATGGTAACAAACTGGCTTATGATGCTACATCAATACTGAACCCATGGCATAACCATTGGCATATATCACGATCTTGAATCAATGTTGAAGTTCTAATAAGGCTAGTACTAGTGTTATGATGATATTTTCCTTTAGTAGTATCAAAATGTTTTTGCTACTTTCCTCTCCGCTGAAAGATCTACTTCACACTCCATTTTCCATCTTTATTTGGCATCAACACAATTGGTGAACCACACGAAGACGATGTAGGTCTGACGACTCCTTGGTATATCAAGCCTTGCACTTGCTTCTTGATTTCTTCCATTTCCACAAATGAAATCATGTACATGCCCACATTTGGTAGAGGGGCATCCTGCTAAGATCAATTTCATGTTGAATTTCTCTTTTGGGAGAAAACCCACCTAATTCCTGAAAAATCTCATCATATTTAGAGAAAATATCAAACATTTTTTCCTGCGAGAAGGATTACAACCTTTGAAAGTGTCAAATGCTTCAGCATTTTTTTCCCTCACAACCATGAGCATACATTTCTTGATGGAGTTGATAAGTCTCTTCATTTGTTTAATTGATCATCATGAAGTGAGTTATGACAATATATTCCACCCCATATTTGGTGACATGTTACTTGTTCTCTTGCTTGAAAAAGACTTCCTTCCTTTCATACAAGTATGGGCTTCCCAATACTATGCCAAAAATGTCAAGTGGGACAACATCTAGATCAACCTCATCTATCGGCTTTGAAGCAATGGAAAACCTAACCCTACATTGCTTGGTGAAATTAATTTTTGCAATGTCACACACCCAACCAAGAGAATAGGGTTTTGGATGAGGTTTGGTTTCCACGCCCAAATTCTTAACAATTGATTCTAAGATCAAATTAACTTAAGAACCCATATCAAATAGTGTATATATTTTGGTATTCTTATACAAAACTCTTATATGAAACAATTTACTTCATTTTTTTTCATTAACACGAGATTCATTTACAGAACTTGAACTAGCTTGATTTGTAGAACTTGAATTAGAATGAAGGGAACTTGTACCTTGTATACCAACAATTATAATCTTCGTCTCCCCACTGAAATCAGAACCAAGGTCTTGTTGCACCATAGAAACTGTCTTTTGGTTCCCTTTTCCACCATACTTCTTAGGCTTCAACTTCTAATGTAGATTCCAACAATGCTCCTCAACATGCCCTTCTTTCTTGCAATGAGTGCAAATTGTCTTACCTTCTTCTTTCTTTGTTTTCATTGTCTTCTTGTCCTTTCCTTTCCCTTTGAACTTGATGTTCTGAGGCTTGGATTATGGCTTCTTTGAATGATATCCTTTTCTATGTTTTCCCTATTTTCAAGATGAATTAATTTCACACTAGCTTCATCTAGATTAGTGGGATCAAACAACAACAATGAATTTCGAAGATAACTATGTAAAGTGCCAATATATTTGATAAAAGTATCTAGTGAGTCTAAAGGAATATTCAATACCAATGCTTGCTTCTTAAACTATTTTGTAAAACTTTGAACATTCTAACCTTTTCCTTGTCTCAGTTTTTTCCATTCCATCATGGTTTTTTGTTGGTAACCCAATGGATAAAATTTCCCTCTTGATGAAAAATAAATTTATACCATGAATAATGGAGTTTACCATTATGCTGATTATCTTTCTGAAGCTTTCTATCCCACCATACAAGAGTTGTTCCTCCTAGTTGAAGAGATGCCAACTAAATATTTGTGTTGTCCTCTTCAATCCATTGTATATGGAAATACACTTTGATCTGTATAATCCAATTGTTTAGCTTTTCTACATTAGATTATCCATTAAACATGGGCAAATAAAATTTCACATCTAACTTAAAAAATGGCTTCTTAGAAGAATCTCGATGGGGACTATTTTAATGGTGAGAATGAAATGAAGAAGAAGAAGAACATTCACTTGAAGATGGAGATAGAGGTTCAGGAGGGTCTCCTCCATTTCCTTGTGTCACACGGAATGAGTTATATTTGCGGACAAATCCAACCTTCCTAGGAGTCTAAGACTCTCTAATGACAAACAAACCAAACAAGAGCTATCCTTCTCTAGATACACATCATTCTATGAGAATTCAAATGTTTTCGATCTTACCTTAGGTCCCACGCTTGTTGTAGCAGTCCAGCCTTGCTGATCCAGATGAGCTCCTCCTTCCCTTTCAGACCTGCATACA
>APFE031389762.1:27914-92656 GCA_000404065.3 Pinus taeda | reverse complement strand
TATGCAAAACAATAAAAACCTCACTACAAAAAAAAAACAAGAAAATATGAAGAACAAGACCACTTCCAAAGTTATTAAATTTAAAAAATAATTATTTACACTTCATACATTATAAAATTAAAAGTAAAGAAAAAAGGCCATTTAAAAAAAGGGCATGGTGTAGAATTACCACTTTTTTAAATTAACATCAAATCACTACCATTCTAAAACGCAATGTACATAAAAAAAATTATAGTGCCAAAAACTATGCTCTAAAAAAAACATGTGTGTTCTCCATCACCCCTTTTCAAAATCGGGTCACTTTTTTGCTATCTCTAGAAAATGGGTAACAGTATCAATTCTCGTTTCAAAGTTTATGTTGTTTCGGTTGAATGTGAATGTTTTGCCTAAACAAACATGGGAGAGAATGGGGAGACCTTTGTTGTAGTGGTCTTCGATTCAATTGAGGATGGAAAATCAATAGAAGATTATCCTCATGAGAAGATTGCAGGGAGTGATAGTAGATTTTGAAGGCGCGAGCGCGTTGGGCGATTTTGAAGTGATAGAGATCGTGGATGATAGCAAACCATACCCCACGCTTCTCGGGATTGATTGGGATATCGACATGTATGGGGTAACCATTTTGAAGAAATGGATGATGTCATTTGAAAGAAAATCGCTCTGCGTGGTAGTACCTTTAGACCCTGTAGAAGGACTGCACTATACTGAGCTGGTATATGATTTTGAGGAAAGCGATGATGATATGGACCAGATCTATAGAATAACAACGTAAGATCAAGATTCGGTTAATTTTACAGCTGATGGATGGATTGCATGGCACTGTGAAAGTTCCAGTACATCAAACTTAGATGAAGAGTTGGAACACTAGCAGAATAGGTTGCATGAAGTATCTACACTAGGCTGTAACATTATGACTAAATCGCTGCATTGTGTATCGTTAGAGGCAAGAAGTTTACCTTATTATGATGGTATAACTGACATAGATAAATCTTTGGATGCATTTAAAAGGGAAGTTCCTAAGAAGCATCGCTTCCAAGCACCGGATTTGGTGCTATATGCTGCACCCACAAGGTGGTGGGCTATGCGTAAAGACAGTTTTGATGGATGGCGTGAATAAAGAAAACTGATGAGGTTGTAGTTTGGCCACCCAAAAGTTTGGCTAACAGAGAAATATGATAGAAGGAATGATCCACACGATCATTTGGAAAAATGGACTGAGGTTTACGGAACGGAACCGCAACCTAAGTGGGTGCACTTATTCTATCACACTTTGGATGTAATATCAATGAATTGGTACCTGGAAACAGAGGCCTACCACAACACTAAAGAATGGGATGTTTTGAGACAGGGATTCTTGATGGAATTCAGCTTTGAATATGGGTTCAAATGTATTAACGAGGCATTGTAGGAGGTTAAGGCATCGATCTTCAGAATACCATAAGATCCTTTTGACTTGATTCAACTAGATTGGAGCACCCAATTGTGCCATGCGCTGGAGTGCTATAATGTGACTACTGAAGAATAAGAGGAGCATCCTAGGAACATTAAAATCCAAGAGGTTGAAGGCCACAGTGAATTTGAGGGGCCATAGATAGAGAATCCAGATATCATCGCGCTACTAAAAACCTAACAGGTAAACATTGGCACAGAGGCAGAACCAAAGTTTCCAAAGATAAGGGACTACTGGGATGATGCTACGATGGACAAGGTCGTTGCATTGCTCTGTGAATATCAAGATTTGTTTCCCACAAACGTTTCAGACTTGGAAGGCATCATCAACCATTTGGGAGTGATAAAAATAACTTTGAAACCAGATGTGAAGCCATTTAGGCAAAGGCGATATCGCCTTAATTCGAAATACAAGGAAAAGGCCCGTTTAGAGTTTGACAAGATTCTTGTAGCATGTATTATTTAACTGGTGGAGGAATTTGATTGGGTGAGTCCAATGGTAGTTCAGGAAAAGAAGCAAAATGATGAAATCAGGATTTGCGTAGATCTTAGCAAGCTCAAAGATGCTTGCGTTCATGATCCTTTTCCAACTTTATTCACAGATGAAGTATTGGATAATGTTGGTGGGCAGGAGGCCTATTTATTCACGGATGGGTTCTCTGGATACCATTAAATAAATATCCCGCCAGAAGACAAGAGTCAGACGACCTTGGCAACTGAGTGGGGATGCTTTCAGTATATGGTAATGCCTTTTGGGCTTAAAAAAACATTGACGATCTTCTCACGCATAATCATCGCTTCATTCAAAGAGTTCATTCACAAATTTTTGGAGGTATGTTTTGATGATTGGACATTGTTTGGACTGGTAAAGCGCCATGTAGCTAGTTTGTGCTTGATGTTGGATAAATGCCAAAGGTATCAGATCGTGCTAAACTTGAAAAAATGCTTATTTTGCGTCCCTTTCAGAATCTTGCTGGGTCATGTGGTCTGCAGACAAGGATTAGTGGTGGACCCTGCTAAGACCATGATTATAATTAATTTGGAGGTGCCAAGAAGTGTTAAACAACTGCGTGCAACACTGAGTCATATTGGATACTATCAGAAGTTCATCAAGAGTTATGCCCAGATCACTATGCCAATGGAAAAGCTAATAAAGAAGGATGCTAAATTTTGTTGAGATGAATAATTTCAATGGAGTCTGGATGTATTTAAGGAGAAAATGGTCATCGAGCTGATCCTAGTCTTCCCAGATTGGAAGAAGGAATTTCATGTGCATGTGGACGCTTCATGTATTGAGCTAGGAGCAATACTGACATAGGCCGGTGAAGGGGAATTTGATCACCCTATAGCATTCACAGGAATGAATTTGTCCAAGTCTGAAAATAATTATTCGACGATAGAGCACAAAGGGTTGGCTATGTTGTACGCGCTCCAGAAGTTCGGACATTACCTGCTAGGTGGACACTTTAAGATGTATACAGACCATTCTACATTAAAGTACCTAGTCAAAAAGCCTGTGTTGGGGGGGGGGGGGGAATATGCATATAGTTACTGTTGTTTCAGGAGTACGATTTCGAGGTAATTATGAAGCCAGGACAATTGAATGCAGGGCTAGACCAGTTGTCGCACATTGAAACAGGAGAGGAGCCCACCAATTTGGAGGAGGGACTACCTGATGCGCATGTCTTTGTGATGCGTGTAGCAGATAATCACTTTGCAGACATTATCGACTTCTTGACTATGGGAATGACTCCAGAAGGATACACGAGTCAACTGAAGAAGGAATTGGTGGTGCATGTGGCAGAATTTTTTGTTATTGCAGGTCAC
Organism: Pinus taeda; assembly: GCA_000404065.3. Lineage (NCBI taxonomy): Eukaryota > Viridiplantae > Streptophyta > Pinopsida > Pinales > Pinaceae > Pinus > Pinus taeda. Next base: position 89,380 of record APFE031389762.1, on the reverse strand, counting down.
TTGTATAAGATGGGGTCAGAAAAGATACTACGATGTTATGTTCCTGAGTTTGAATGAAACAATATCCTAGCTAAAGCTCATGGAGGGTTTGCGGGAGGCTATTATGCATGAAAAGCAACAAAATAGAATATTTTAGACATTGGGTTGTGGTGGCTGACATTGCATAAGGATTCCAAAGAATATTGTAGGGAATGTGATGCATGTCAGAAAACTAGCAAACCATCACAAAGGGATGATATTCCTTTGAATCCACAGGTATCATTGCAGCCATTTGAGAAATGGGCAATTGATTTTGTAGGACTGATTCAACCTCTAGGCAAGAAGATAGGTGTGTGGTATGTCATCACTACGACCGAGTATTTGACTAGATGGGTGGAGGAATATCCCATGAAGGACTGTACAGGGGAAAAAGTAATGAAGTTCTTATTTGAATATGTGTTGACCAAGTTCATTTGTCCAAATATTTTGATGAGTGAGCACGATACACATTTCCTCAATGAAACGATTAACGCGCTGACAGAAGAATTCCAATTTTATCATCAGAAGAGTATGCCATATCATCCTTAGGCCAATGGGACGATTAAGGCATTTAATAAAATATTGAAGGATCCGTTGACAAAGGTTTGCAATGCACAAAGGAATGATTAGGACATGCATGTACCAGTAGTATTATGGCCTTATAGAACTACTTGTAAGAAGCTTACTGGTCAGACGCCTTTTAGGTTGGTCTATGGCATAGAGGCTGTGATGCATATGGAGTACATTGTGCCTAGTTTATGCATAGTGGATTTTACAAGAATGGCGGATTGCTGAGCCTTAGAAGAAAGGCTTGCACAGCTCGTAGAGCTCGAGGAAGATAGATTTTTGGATGGATTCCATCAGCAGGTTCAAAAGGAACGTGAAAAGGCATGGTGTAGTTGACACATCAAACTACGCACCATCAAGGTAAATGATTTAGTTTTATTATATGACAGTAAGTTTGGTAAGTTTCCAGGAAAATTTCAGATGCATTGGCTGGGGCCATATGTCATCAAAGATATTATCGATGGTGGAGCAATTCAACTCATGAAATTGAATGGAGATCCATTTCTGGGAAAGGTAAATGGACGTCGATTGAATCCATACAATTGGGATCCAGCCCAACGATTACATGATGGTAGTGTAGTCTTAGCACTCAAGGCAGTTGCAAGGAGGCATGGGAGTATAAACTACACTACCCAGTTTGTAGAGTTGTGCGACAGGGGGTCTGCGTGAAAGAAAAGGGTGTCACAATACTAGACGAAATGCGAAGAGAGCTGCACTATAGGGGGGAGACCACATAGCATAGCTCAAACGTGACTGTTACCATCACTATTGATGATTTGACAGTGAGGAGATGGTTAAGAGGAGTGGGGGGGTGACATTTAAGGCTAAATTTAAGAATGAAGTATTTGAAAATCTGTTGCGAATCTAGCATTTATGAATGGATTTTGGAGGGAACGATCGAATTTGAATTTGAATTCACCTATAAATTACATGTGGTTGTCCAATGAGAAACACTTTGCATCCTGAGAATTTCTGTGTTGAGTTGTTGATTGTTTATGAATCCTCAGCTTTACATGGATTTGATCGCTGCTTTTGTGTTTGAGAAGTTATCTTAAGAAACTTAATAGTTTATTCTTAGCACCATGTCCAAACCAGCTGAGACTGCTAGTACTATGGAAGCTATCACCTTTGAGGCAGCTACTCCAAAGGTTATGAGTATGGAGGTTCAAACGCAAGTGCCTACGACATCGAGGTCACCTAGGGCGAAGCCTATGCTAGTGAGGGAGGTCCCCAAACCAAAGAAAGATAATAATAAAAAAGAAGCCTGTTTCGTTACATGAGTCACCAAGGAAGAATGCCACTACATAGGCCCAAAGGAAAGAAAAGCCGAGTGTGAACGATAAGGGGAAAGTGGTGGATTTGGAGGCTGATGAGGGTGCAAAAGATATAGACATTGAGGAGGTGGACCCTATATCTTGATTGCCAGAGTACATCCCTCCATGCAAGGGAAAACTGAAGGTCCCGAAGGACCCAAATGCACGATAATTCCTCCTCAACGCACCCCTGTTACTGGAGAACATCACCTTGGAAGGTCCATGCTTGGCATGGATCCCACACTTAAAGCTTGAAGATTGGGATTTAGTGGACCACAAGTGATTCCTCCACCTTGGTACCAACACATTCATGCAAAGGGTCTTCTACAAAGAGTATAGTGTCACCGCGTTGGAGCTTGTGGAATGGATTCATGGAGTAAACAAGTTAGGGTTGCTGAACCTGTTGTCGGTACCCCACTATCATCATTCAAACATAAACATGACCATCATTAAGAATTTGTTGTGCCTGGTGCATGATAGTTTCTTGTGGTTGAACATGCTAATCTCCATCACTGATATGCTGATTGATCGGATCATGCTATTTCCACACTCTGAGTTAAATCTGGCCAAGGCGTTTGGAAAAAAGATGAGCAAGCACGACCTCACTGAGAAGATGAAATACAAGTGTAAACTTGTGAAGAAGCCACACATGTACTCGATTACTTCAATTACTAACCCCACGGTAAAGGTTGCCACACAAATTCTGGCTAGCAAGGTTATGAGAAAGTGTTGCATGGAAGAGGTGCTAACACCAGTGGTTTCATTGGTAGCACAGTGCGCGGAGGGTGTACAGTTCAACTAGGCACACTACTTGTGTAGTGAGTTCCTCACGAACTGCAGAGAGGCATAAGACGAGAGTAAGAAATTCCACTATTCATGGTTGTTGCTCTTGATTGTGCTAGTCATGTGGTATTTTCCAGAGGACAACCAGTTTCCTCCAGTAGAGAAAGATTTACCAGAAGCCACAAAATTTGCATTTCTCTAGGCCACAAAAGATGTTGCGTGGGTCACAGAGAGAAAAGTCTTTTGGGTGCTAATGGAGGTGACCATTTGCATGACCATCAGCCAAAAGCCGCAATTGTCACCAACCGTGTTTGAACAACTCTCTGGTACATAGAGTTCAAAGAGGACTTCCACCATGTATACATCCAGGTGTAGAAGGATCCACAATAGAAGTGGTTCAACCTACCCTACCTTGCTACTGATGATGCTATTGAAGAGGTCATTAAGTGTTGGCCAACGAAGTGGAATTATGAATCTGATCTTGTTTTAGGAACTAACAAGTCAACGAACAAGAAGAAGAAGGACATGAACAAATAGAAGGTTCAATAATTGGATGAGAAAATAAAAAAAGAGGTCGAGGAGAAGGCCTGGGTAGAAATAGAGTGCCCCACGAATAAACAGATAGAGCCATAAGAGTGCAACTCCAAAAGAAGTTAGAAGTCTCCTTCATCCCAAACAGAGGAGGAAGAGAAGTTAGAGCAAAGTGGTAGTGAATAGCAGGAGAGCTCTCCCTTCAGAGTGAAGCAGTACAAGGAGAAAGAAAAGGAAGGACCGTGGAAGAAGACAAAATCCACCAAGCTATCGTTGGATCCGATTACTTTGACGAATGGCAACCTGGATGAAATTGGAGATAAGGTGTGGGATAATGCATTAGTTTTAGTAGTACCAAAAGCAGGCACTGAGCACCATCCAAAAGGATCTGAACAAGTTGCATATCCAGATGACTAGAATCCAGGCAAGTGTAGGATAGAGCAGCCCTACATCAACAAGTTTGGCATTGGGAACCACACAAGTCGCAAAGATGGTTTTATCATTAGATCTCTGGGAAGTCACGTTTCCTGATGGATATTTGAGCATGGAGGTGACAGTTGAAAAGGATATTGTCAGCTCTTTAAAGAATATTGGCCTTAACCTGGCTGCACTACCCAGCGCGTTTCTTTAGACACTGCAAGCAGGTGTAATAGTAGAGGTTAAGGCCCAGGAGCAGCACGCACTGAGCCTGATAAGTGAGTATAGAGTCAACAAAAAATAGATGTTTGTGGAAAAATAAACAGTGGTGGAGGCCTAGAAGAAAGTTCAGGCGCAGAATGACCAGCTTGCAGCGGTGGTAGCTGAGGCATGCAAAACAATTCCAAAGCTACAAATCCTAGAGGAAACACTGTTGGCTTGGTGGGGCCTGACCCAGCTTCAGCATTAGTTAGCCAAACAAATCCCTACACTATTGGCCCTTTCAGCATCAACCTACGAAGCATGGATCGAAGTCTCACCCGGAAGCAAGAACCAAGTTTCCACACCTTGAGATCATCGTGATGTCGGTTTATTCCTTCTATTCCTGCTTTTGTGCAGGTTGTGAATTTTTAGGGCTCTGTGTGCCTAGCCCCTTATTCCTCCCTTTGATACCTATGTGAAAGAGTACGACTGACCTTTGTCCAGCCCTAGCCTTCAATTCAAATACTTTCGTGCTGCTAAGGCAACATATTGCACAGATTCTCAGGTTATCCTAAGAATCATACTTATCTTATTAGTTAATCACAGTTAGCACCATGTAAATAGATGTTCTTACTTGCGTTCACTTAAAAAATGTAATTACATACATTTGCGCATCAGATAAGCATTATAAATGAAATTTATACACAACATGTCAAGATGAATTAACAATAAACGAAGACACAAAATTTTTAGAATGCTTCTCTTTATTGATATCTTTTGATGATTATAGACTCTATCCACCCTCCACACATAGCTGTAGGGGTCCACGCACTTAACTGTGGACTTCTAACCTAGGCCTATGCACACTCAGTTGCAGAGCCTCTACCTACACTATGACCCAAACTTAGACTTCTTTTCTTATCTTCAAGACTTCATCTACAACTTATCACTTGTTAAGATTATTTAGAGCTTACTTGCTTAGCTCTTTTTATACAATCCCATGGTCTGTGGACCATGGGTAGGTATTTATAGCTGAATTTATTTTACAAAAATAAGGGCGGGAAACCCTTTATGGCTCATGACACCTTCTTACTCCAGAACCAAAAAATGTAGAGACTTTACAATTTTACTCCAAAATTCGACCCAAAACATCAGCTTTTACCCCCAAAACTGTCCTTGGGGGATCTCGTTCCCAACAGGCCCCCAACACAAACATCGTGACTCACCCTCAAGTCACTTTGTAGGTGTGGAGATCTTTGCGCGAAGCCCTTCCAACTTGACTCGTAGGACTACAACCTTAGCCGTGCACTGTGCAGTCACTTGCTTTGCGTCTTCAACCACCTACTCGGTCATTGCTCCTGAATTGTCGGCCTAAAGCTTTTGTTGAGCTTCTTGCAAAGTTGAAATATTTCCTTCAATAGAGCCTATAACCATGTAAGCCTCATCTAGCCAGGGCTTCAGTCGTGCCTTCAAAACTGCTTCCTTGTGCAGCGCTGCATCCACTTGTTCTTTCAGCTGCTTGGCCGCCTGTAGCTTTGCTAGTCTTTATGTCAGTGTGATGGTTCACACTGTGCTTTTGACCTCATCATAGTGGTACTGTAGCTTGCGTGCTTATATCTCTAGTTGTTGTACATTAGGGTCCTCCTACAAGCTTGTTAGGACCTTGAACGACTGCTCGAAAAGTGGTGTGAAGTCTGCTACTGTACTGTCAATTGCCGCTACTGCTTTTGTGACAGCAGTCACTGGATGCTACTTTACTTTTGGCACAGTTGAACGATGGGCCTTCAACTGTAACTATATGATCTATATGTTCAACTCCAACTGAACCCTTACCATTTCTGTCTAAGTGTCACACACCCCTATGGCCATTGCGGATGTGTTCCTCAACTGGTTCTTCCTTCGGAATGGCCAACTCTGGGACCATTTGGCATGCCTCCTCGATAACCTTCATAATTCACTTGTTCTAGTTGGTTGCCTTTGTCATAACGGCAATGGAATAATATTGTTGTAGTGCCATGTGCTCATTGTTGATCCGTTGCTCTCTAATCACCTGGAGGGTACAGTGCTCACGGGCCCTCAGCTCTGCAATCACTCCATCATGCAAGAGGTGGAGCGCTTCACCAGGGAGCGCTACCAGATTCAACCCTACTTGCTTTAGGGCACTAATAGTGGGCCTGTTAGCTTCATTATCTTTGGTCAGTGCTCGATTAGGCCGCACCATTGCACCGAGGCTTTTGCATGCAACATCTCGGCAGCTTCTAAAGTGCCGATAGCAAGGCTGAGAGACACCGTGCTAGCTTATGCTGCATGGGTCTGCAACTCTTGTAGACGTGTCTGGATAGCCCCCAATACTATTTTTTTCTGCTGATCAAACTCTTGTAGGGCCTTCGTTGTGACATCCCACACCGTGTCACCAATGTCATGCTGATCGCCTTCTAGTAGCGTGATAGGGTCCAATGATGTCTTAGTAGCCTTTGATTTCTTCCTGGACCCTCCTTTCTCCTGCTCCATTGGACATTTGATGCAAGCAGACATCTCCTGAGGGTCCATGCCATGCTACTTTGTCTGCTCATCCATCTCATCCTCTATCTTAGGTGAAGGTGACCTCACGGTTTTGTTAGAGCCCCACTCTGTTCCAGCTGTTTGTTTCCTTGTCTGCTGAGAAACATTGCCCTCTACCTAGGCCTTCTCAATAACCTCCTTTTTCCTCTTTTCAGCCAATTGTATCATCTTAAGCTTGTCCTCCTCCTTCTTTTTCTAGGCGGCAGACTTTCTCCCTCCCACTGCCAAGTCTATTGTACAGCGCTACTCTACCCGCCATCGATCAAGTACTATATCAATGGTGTCATCCGTTGCCAGGTAAGGCAAGTCATACCATTTTTGTGTAGGGTCCTTCCATGCCCTGATGGAAACATCGTGAAAGTCTGCTTTAAACTCTACATAGCCCTATAAGTTAGTGTAGATCGTAGGTGATAATCACAACTTTCAATTGATAGCCATGCTAATTTTAATCTCCATCAAGATCCAGAAGATCTTGCTAACCTTGATGTGCTGCACATCATTGATCACCCATAGCAAAGCTTACTTCGTTTCTTCTATTAGGTCTAGCATGATCGAAGGGAATTGGCTGTCCTCTAAAAGCTCCCATGCTACCAGCACAATCTACAGCAAGAGCCACACATAGTGGAATGTCTTACTGAGCTCCCATGCCTTGTAGCAGTTTCCTAGGAACTCTCCATGAAGTTAGCTTGATCAGTTGAACTAGACTCCTTTAGTGCACTGGGCTGCTAGTGTGATGACAGGCATTGGCACCTTGTTGGCACAACACTTCCTCATCACCTTCCCTGCTAAAATCTGTGTAGCTACCTTTACAGCAGGTTGCAGATGTTGGATATGGTGTATCCATGTGGCTTCTTCACTAGCTTAAAATTTTCTTTCATGGCCTCCGCGAGGGCCTGCTCACCACCTTTTCTACCAAATATCATGTTTGGATTCTCTCCTGTGTAAGGAAAGTAGATAATGACAACTAAAACAAAGGAATCTACTAGATTATTTTTGCAGAATTAAACTAATGGTAGAAAATTGGAAACCAGAAATAGAAGAAAAGAAAGCATAACCACATTCTACTTAGACACCTCCCCAGCAATGATGCCAGAAAGTGATGAACGCTAGTATTGCATCAAGGATGCTGCAACTCCTGGGCTACCAGCTTTACTTATCAACCTAAGGTTTGTACAAACTTGGAGGTGACAGTGCTATATGCATAAGTAAAAGTGAAGGTCCTACCTGTTGTCACTGTTCATCCGGCGAGAGACACCAAGGGTTCCAAGCCAAAATTATATAGAGTTAGAAGAAGCTTGATTCTTTTATGGAAGAAGAGCAAATTTATTCTAGAGAGTTACTCTACTATAGTAATGAGGAAAACAACATGTAATGCTAAATCACACCATATCCTAATTAACCATTTAAACAACTATGCTACGCAGAATTTCTAAATCAACACTAACCTAATGCTTCTATCGAAGTTAGAGAGGTAAAGAGCATAAAACCATACTAATGTGTGAGTAAGAAAACTGAACTAAATATGTTTTCACTTTTTTGGTTTTCTTTGGTAAAATCAAGCATGCAATTTAATTGTTCTTGTGGATGTGACAGGTGGAAGGAAGGTGGTTGAGGATGGCTAGAAGTTTTAGGGAGTGGTTGGATGGTGTGGAAAAGCCCTAGGAGGCTTTTTGTTGCTTCCTAGAGTTCCCCCATCAATTCAGCCTCAAAACAGGTTGTTTCAGGAAAACCTACATGATGTACTAGAAACCTACATGATGATTCTATAGGAATCACAAGAAACCTACAAGATACAGCCGAGAGCTAATTGTGACATGTTGGAGGTGTTGGGAAGCTTGGAAATGGTGTGTGATGAGTGGGATATGGTTTTAGAAGGTATAGGGACACTCATGAGTCAATATCCAAGAGAAGAGATGGCTAGATTCACTCAATGTGTCTAGGGGAATTTCAATAAAAGAGGACAAAAAACTAGTGAGGGTGATGGTGGAACGAGAGATGGTTGAGGTGGATGAGGTGGAAGATGGATGTTGGTGATGAAGTCTAGACCTCCTCCTGAAGTACCTGCAATGCTTAAAATGTGTGTGTCTTCCAAGAATTATGCAACAAGATGCATTCTCATAAACTAGAAAAGAATGAATCAATTGCCCATATTATGCATGAAGAAAGTTCTCAAGGAAATGAGAACATGAGTGAGATCTTATTGCAGAAAGAGAGTGATGGAAAAAGATGACAATGCAATGAACCAAGTACTGAATCAAGATAACAAACTCCAAAGCTAATGCAAGAATTAGAAATATGTTTTTTTGGGGTTGCTGAAGGGTCTATTCCTCAAGTCATGGTCTCAGAGGGAGGAGGTGAGGCCGAGACACCCACTGAAAACCTTACGGTTATCTTTTTCTCCTTGCTAACGTGATAATTGAAGGAAGGCACAAAAGGAAGCAAACTAAAATACAACCAATCTACTCTACACTGCTGTAATGGAAATGCAACTACTTAAGCAATTGAACAATTAAACCATGAATCTATGCTAGCATACATGTATAATAAAGAGGAGCCTTGGCTACTAGGGTTGGGCCCTAACCCAAGATCTTCAGCCCTCTGAGTTAACTCAATGATGGCTTAAAAAAAAACTCATTCTTATTATCAAAACCATGGATTATATAAAAAACTGTAACAAGTCTTGCAGCTCAAAAATAGAGTAGATTTTTACAATAAAAAATCATAATCCTACTAAGGTCCTAGGCCTCTTTACCTATACATCTAAATTCTCCATTGAATTTCTTAAAATTTGGGAGGCTCGATGCCCAAAATTGAGATAAACTGGTGCTTTGTCTTTCACTTGCTCGACTGCATTCTAATCCTCATGATGTGGATGTTTGCACTTCGATTTGATGGAGGAATATTCGAATGGAGGGGTAGTAAATGAGGAGGATTTACCTCCTATAATTCCTCTCCCTTGTCCCATTCAAGTTTTTACCAAGGTCTTTTCCAAAATTCCTTGCTTTTATCCTTTAATCCCGAATTAAATGCACATTAGACCACAAAGCAAAATGTCCAACTCTAACTCATCTCACAAACAAAATATAATCAAAATTATGCAATAAGTTGTGAGAATGGTTGGTTTCACTAAGCTAGTAGGTGAATTAAGGCCCATATAATTACCCAATGATGAGGCTCCTCAGTGGGTCCAACCTAAGTATCGGTGATGTAAGTTTTGTTGGTTGTGTCCCGTTGGTAGGAGTGGTGCCCTCTCCCCGCCGAGTTGACTAAACTTCTACTTTCGTATTCATCCTTCACTAGCCAGACGGAAGGGTCTCGAACAAGGTCATGGAGGTGGAGGCAATGTGCGGAGATGACTCCCGCGACTGATGTAATGCAGTGGAGGTGGTGGTGGGGATCTCTTCAATTATGGTGGTTGTGGGGATTCATTATGCGACCTCTACAGTAAGGTCGATGATCGGATCTGGTGGAATAACTTTCAGCTTTTTGACAGCTGGGGTGTGGACGACTCATTTTTTCTTGGGCTTGGGGATCATGGGATGGGAGGGAGCGTGAGCTACCCCTTGTGGGGAGCTTCATGGACAGTGACGTCATTATGATAGGAGAAAACATGGTGGAGCCTTGAAATTGGGTAGGGTAATTGCTCTTACTTGACCGAAAGTTAGAAATTTTCTGTCTAAGTTTGAACATCGTTTCCTTCATCTGGAGCACCATTGGCTAGATTTCCTCCTCACCTAGCCACATCCTACTACTCTCCACCCCATATCCCCCTTGCCCTTGCAACATCAAGGCCCCAAAGAGGTACTTGTGCTTCCATTCTATTATCTCACAATCTACTCCGGACCATGAATCCACCTCTCTGTGTAGCACTTCCGCCGTTAGGAAAAACCTCGATGGCCTCATCTTAAACATGTTTGGGTGGACACACCATGGTCTCAGGTAAGTGTGCACGTGGGAGGCGCCAAACCAGAGTTCTTCTGAGAATTCATCCAACAGAGCCTTAGGTGTCCTCTCTGTTGACCATATGATGGCCAGCATCTACTCATACCAGTCTTTGAAAGCTATTTCATTGATCTCTTTCATGTTGGGGTCCCCTGATTCCCTCCATGGATCATACCAGAGTTGAATTGGTTGGCCTTTGACAATGGATGTCATTTCCATCTCCTTCGGCGACCTCCATTTCCACATTGCCAGTGAAATCAAAAGATATCTGAACATGAACCCAACACCCCTTCTGTACACATCTTCACATGCTTCAAATAGCTCATTGAGAATGAAGGCTGACTAGTTGAGCACCTCTCCTTGTCAACAATGTTCTACAACTGAGATTGCGTCCAAGGTGCATTAGTTCTTTCTGAATTGCCACATTGTTTTGCCTATAATGAGGTAATAGGAAAACCTAATATCATCCTTGTTAATCATATCTACCTTCGCTCCTCTCTCGCCCCTCTCAGTCCTATATCTGGCATAAATATTGTCTTCAGTCTGCTTCTTGCCCCACTTGACCCCTGTCTAGAATGTTGTGCTAACTGAATTTCCACCCTTGGCCAGCCGTGTGAGGTGACTAATATCTCTCACATGGATGGATACTCCTTATCCAACCATAATGACCCTCGATGCATCCTACTTTCCAACATATTGGTACACTGCATCATGGAAAATTGAGTGTTGAACACACATAGACTCCTCAAATGGAGTAATGTGGATCTATGTATTCCCTTAAAGTCTTCCTTGACCCTGGAGGTCCTGGTGCCATCCTCCTTTTGGAATTCCTCTGCATAAACTTCTCTTTTCATGGTTGGGAACTGGAAACAGTCTGTGATGTTGTTCTCTATCAAATTCACCTTGTCATACTTGCCATACAGAATAATGACCATTTCAATTCGTGCATCCAAGGTGTCCTGTGGGACTGAAACTAGTCCTTTCTCCATCTCCTTTCTCCTATAATAAACCATCTGTACTCGAGGTTCTCTGCTTCTTCATCTCTCCACTTGTTCTTCAGAGCGAACCTATAACTCTTTTGTTTTCTGCAATTCAAATTATGGAATCCCCTTCATTATTTGGTGAATTAAGTAGCTGATGCTGACATGACGTCCTCTAACTGACGAGGTCTTAACAACTAATTACTCCAGCAAAATTCCCATATGTTATAGCTATATCATGTTGCCGCCGGCTGACTTGGACGTGACAACCATGACGTGGACTAGAAAGTACATAGTGGGATGCATGGCGTATTTATTTTGCCATGATGGGTTTATTTATTAACTAAATTTATGCTTAGTGGGAAAATATTTTGCCACTCCTACTTTGATAGTTTCATATTTAGTTACTTAATTTGGAAATAACAACTCATACAACGAATAGTATGGGTACTTGTGTGGCCATAAATTTTTGAAAAAGTGCATGCCTACATGTACTCTATTGATTAGGATTACATGTGTAGCTAGTGACTCTACTGACTAGGATTACATGTGTATCCACTGACGCTACCCCCCCTGACCAAAAATGGGTTGCGGTATGTAAAGGCTTTGCCACAACCTATTATTCAACCTCTTATTTTTTTTTTAATGGGTTGCAGAAGGGCTTCAAGCATGTGCCATTCACCCATCCATGCAGTAGGACTCCATCCTATTACGCAAGCATTACCGCGCCCGAATCTCTAATTTTCGTGACTATAAACGGACCCAACCAGTGCATCTGGAGTTTCCCTAGGAACTTTTGGAACTTGCTATTGTAAAGGAGTATCTATTCCAAGACTTCAAATGACTTCCTCTTGATATGCCTATCGTGCCAAGATTTTTTCCTTCGCTATTCCACCGATTGGTGGAACTCTGCTAAAAACTGAGTTTTTCAAGTTCCATCATCTTTCTTAGTCTCCCTTTCTTCAGTATCTTGTTAAATGCTTCTACTACACTGTTGGCTTGTGGGTGGTACATACTACTCTTGCTATGTTGAACCATGAAGGTCTTCAGTAGAGACTCAATGGTCTCATTTAGGAAATGCATCCCTTGGTCATGTGTGAGGCTCCTCGGGCATTCGAAGCATGAAATGATGTTCTCAAATATGAATCTTGTTGTTGGTTCTACTGTACAATCCTTTACGAGTGTTGGTTCTGCCCACCTTGTGAGGTATTTTGTTGCTGTTATGATGTATCTTGCTCGTGAATGCATCACCGCTGGAGAAACGGGTCGAATTAAGTCTAACACCCATTTATCAAATATTACCACTGCGTGGACTGAATGTAGGGGTAGCTCATCACATCGTGAAGGCTTCCCAACCCTTTGACAGACGTCGCATGTCCTGGAAAATTCTTTAGAATCTTTATGGATAGTTGGCCACCATAGTCCTACGTGGAGTATCTTTCTTGTGGTGGCCTTACCTCCTACATGGCCTCTTGCAACCCCTGCATGGCACTCCCATAAGACATCATTCCCTTCATGCTGAGGGAAACAATGCCACAATATTTGATCTAAGCCCATCTTGTAGAGGTGTCCTGTGATTAGCTGGTAATTTTCTACCCTAACTACCAAGTGCCATCTCTGTGCTACCGTGTATTCTGCTGGGCAGTGACCAGTTGTTAAAAATGAGGCGATTTGTTCTAGGTGGTCTAGGATTGCCTCTATTATGAATAAGTTGGTATTAGGCAATCAATCATCCACTGCTCCTTCATTCTCCCTTGTGTCCAGCCATGACAGGTGGTCTAGTCCTATAGTAATAGCCACTGGTATATTCTATGTTCTAGTACTAGCTTGTTTACCAAATATTTGAGCACAAAATGGTCTGTAAAGAATTTGAATGGTGCGCCCGTCACCCAGTCATACTGCCTCAACTTTTGGAGAGAGTAAACCATTAGCAGGGCTTCTCTTTCAGTTGTTGCATAGTTTCTTTCTGCAATAGACAACTTTCTACTAGCATAGTACACTGGATGGTCCATGTTTTTCTCCCCTGATTGTGCTAAGACCGCTCCCAGCACTATCCTTGACACATCGATGTGCACATGGAACATTTTGTTCCAATCTAGATACACCAGTATAGGTAAGATTACCAATATTTCCTTTAAGTTACACTAGCATATGGGCACTTACTAGTCTTTCCTTTAAGTTACACTAGTATAGGGGTGCTTACCAGTCTTTCCTTTAAGTTATTTAGGGTTGTCTAACCATCCGAAGTCCAAATGAACTCTTCCACATTCTTCAGTAATTTTTCCATTAGAGCTATGATGGATGCGTAGTTCCTGATGAATCGCTTGTCGTAACTCATATGAACCAGAGTTTCTCTTAGTTGGTTTATGTTGCATGGTGGTTCCATGTGGATAATTGCTGCAACCTTTGCGGGGTCTACACATACTCCATCCTTGCAGACGATATGGCCTAGTAGATTTGCAAAGGGGACTGTGAAGATACATTTCTTGAGATTTGAAGAAATATGCAACTGTTTGCACCTTTCGAACATTATTCTTAATAATCTGGTGTGTCTTTTTAATAGACTGTATACCATCTAATCATCCATGTAAACTTCTAGAAACTTATGAATATAATCTTGGAATGAAGCTATGACGATCCTTGAGAAGACTGCTAGTGCATTCTTTAGTCCAAATGGCATCACATTGTATGCATATGACCCCCACTTCATAGTGAATGTTGTTTTTCTTTTATCTTCTTCAAGTATTCAAACTTGGCGGTAACTTGAAAACCCGTCTGTGAACAAATATGCTTCATTCCCTGCAACATTGTCTAGGACCTCATCATTGAAGGGTGTGGGCAAGGGGTCATGCACACTTGCATTGTTCAGGGTTCTGTTGTCAACGCATACTCTGATTTCAATTGCATCCTTCTTGTTTTGAATAACTATCGGGCTTGTCCACTCAGCTTCATCCACTAGAAAAATGATTCCTGCTTCCAACATTTTGTCAATTTCCTTAATAACTTTCTCCTTCACCCTTGGGTTCAATCTATACGACCTGTGCTTTACCGATCGGGCATCCAGTCTCAAATCGATTTTTATTTCCCTGATGTTTCTTTTTATTCCCTTTAGTTCTGCCATTGAAGCTGGGAATAGGTCTTGATATTCTTGTAGTAGGTCGAAAATTTCTTTGGTGGCTTGCTCATCCCAGTAGTCTCCCACCGATGCAATATTGGGCTTATCCTCTGACCCAACATTTTTCTTTCTCAGATTCATTGGTAAAAGGTGGGCACCTTCCATTAAGGGGCTCTCTTGGATGTCCCTCTCCCCTTTTGTTTCCCCAAAGGTTAGGTGTCTCAGTCCCTCCAACCCATTGTCCTCTGATTCTATGTCTGCCTTGTCGCAGGTTGCATATCCTAGCGACTTTATTTCATACAGACACTGCAAAAAAAATTTGTTGGGCCCTCCATCAACCAACGGCTCTGGTGTGAACAGAACCCCTTTTATTGCCTCGAGTGCCTCTGTTATTTGTGCCTCGTTTCCTTTCAATGAGAAGTTGCTAACAAACTGTACCTCCACATTATCCCAATCTGTTGTCTGCCAACAGAGATTCTCTTGGTTATACCAAGCTCAGGGGACAGTTCCGAGGGTATGTATAAATCTATGTACCCATCAATCCTTCGGCATTCCCTTTCTCTTCCAATTAGTTATTCAATCCTTGATGTGCTTCTCGGGACATGAATTCCCCCTGTATCTTCCCTTATCTTGTGGCTGATCTTCCTCCTGGGAAAATCTTTCCTTCATGGCTTTCTTGATGCTCATCCAGTGTCTTAGTGCACTGCAGTGCATTTTCCACCATCTCGGTGGAGTTTCCATGAGGCCAATATCAAGAAAGGAGACCCTTTGATCCTCTGTCATCTCTAAGTCTATTCTATCTAAGAAGTTTTCCATCGGTTCAAGTCCATAGTACTTCAAACAGTCAACTATTGCCATTCCTCCCAAGTTTACTCGGCTTATCGTTACACATTGTCTAGTGGTCAGTTCATATCGACCCTGCTTCCATGCATCCCATGTAGCTTCTGAACTGGTTTCTGAGCTTTAGATGCTTCTCTAGCTGACTGATCCTTTAGTCGTAGGGTTCATGTAGTCCTCCCTCTTCCCTACTTTGAGCGTGTATAGTTGGTCTAACCCTCCTGGTTCATCCCTATCATCTGCTGGTTCTGTAAACCCATGTCCTTGGTAGGGGTCCAACGGTTGGATCACTCTTAGCCATCTGCTTTGAAAATCATCAGTTCCTTCTTTAGGTCTATGACATTGTAGTTCTGATATGCCCAATCAATCCCTAGGAGTGTTGGATATGTGTCCTTACCCCCCATGATGTCAATTACCTCGAATTCAGTGTGCGTCTTCACCCCTGCCACATAAACCTCTACATTCTCCAATCTCCCAATGGGTAGTATGCAATACTGATTTTCCATTCTTAGTTGAATTGGTGAGTATTTTAGTTGAGGCTTCCACATTGCCTCCCAAGTTTTCCTAGGTAGGATATTTACATCCAACCCTAAGTCTAACATGGTGTCCCTTATCTAGAATCCTTCCACTTGTGCGTTGATTCGGAACTCCTTGCCACTTCTTCTCTTGATCTATTTCACTCTCCTTGAAGCCTTCTCTGGCAAATATGGATGTGGTCATTCCACTTCCTCTTATTCCATGGATACTGCAACCTTTAAACTTTTTTTCAACTCCTTTAGCATGCCTTCATCCTCAACAATTTTCAAGAACAATTTAAACCACTCCCCAATCAGCTGGGTGTGCTTGTGCATGTGATCCCTTATCTTCTTCCCTCCTCAAGTGACTATATTAATATTGGTTGCAGGGAGGCCATCATCAGTCCATGGTTCAGCATTCACCAAGTTGGCCCCTCTCTATCTGGTCCTTTCTTCCCACTTTGCAATGAGTGTCGAATAGTACTTAGTTGTGTGGGTATTAATTCTACATTGTGAGCACCATGGTCTCGTCGACAACAGACATTGTTTGGAAACATGCCCTTCCTGGTCGCAGTTTTAACACCTTATGGGCCCTCTTCCTCCTGTTATTCCTCCTTGCCCATTTCCTCCTCATCCTCCCCGATTTGACTTATTAATTCTGAAAATGGATCTCTCCAGCCTTTATGCTAGAGTGTCTAGTGCTTGACATTGATCGGTATGATTTGTAGTTGATTCAAAAAACTCACAATAGTTGTTATTAGGGATGTTATAGTACTTTTGTAGAATGCGTGACATCTATGGCAGGTGTCCATATACCCTACCAATCTCACAAAATTCTTTATTATTCCTCCCTGGGAAGGCCCCTTGCGCTCTGACCACCACAACTCCTGCAGTTGGTTGGGCTCTTGACGAACCGGCAACCCCTCCTGGATGATTTATTCTTGGCAACCTCGAGCATTTTGTTGAACCGTGCCCCTCCACCATGAAGTGGGTGCACCAAATGTCGGGTTTGGCTGGATGCACTAGCTGAAGATCTTTTGGTTTCTCTATCAAAGTCATGATCTGGTTCTGCAGGCGTAAAAACAATGGATCTTGTAGGCTCGTCCCTCCCCTGTATTCATGCGGGTATCCCACCATAGCTTCTATGCATGATTCTTGTTCCAACACATCTTGGAGGGTTCCTATCTTCTATTGCAATAGAGGCATTCTGGTTGTTAGCACCTAAATCCTCCTTAGGCTGAAGGAAGGCAAAATTCAGGGTAACCACAAACCACGCTCAGTTTGGTAGCTAGCCCTACCAGAACAGGAGAGGGCTCTCTCCAAGTCACACTCAGTGAATAGATAAACGAAAAGGCCTGAGATGACTTACAGTGAACTATTTATCTTAGGCTAGTAAGTAAATACGGATACAAGAAATGTTTTTTATGAATGACTGTGTTTCTGGGATGTTATGGGACTAATGGACCTCAATGAACAGAGAACTTAATACAAAGGCATGGATTACTTCGTGAGGCAAGATAGGCGGAAAGCCTAGCAATTTAGTTTAAGATGGGGCGGAATGGAGAGATTGATTAAGAGGGTGAAAAGGGCATGGACAACATGAATCCTTTACAACAGAAGAATGAACACTGAACGTGAAATTTTCCCACAGGCAGAGCAATAAAATTGAATTCTACCTTAGCTAACTCAGAAAATTTCACTGGGAATGAATATGAAATGAAATATGAAACATAACAAGATACATATGAAACATAAGAGACACATTTCTACACTCACAACCACATCAATCTCATGAAACAAAGCCACTGCCTTTTATTAATCCTCTGTAAAAAATATACAATGCAGAAACAAAGTTTCTTTCACACAGTCTCCAAGAAGTTACAAGCCAACCAACCCTTTGCAAATGGTTTGCATACAATATATAGAATGTGCCATGAAGAGATAGAATTCCCAAAGGTTGGGGAGTTACTCAAATCATCACAATACGAAGGTGGAGAGCCAAACATCAGCTACAGGTGCAACGCCACAAACATGACAAATGGCTTGGGTGGCCCTTTTCCTTCCTTTGCCACTTGGATAACTGACCATCTGGAGTGAAAATACTTTTAAAACTGCCTTAGGTACCGAAAAAATGAAGTGCATATGAGTGGGCCCACTTACAAAAAGTTGGGAAGTGAAATTTCGCGAAACAGAGGCATTCTAGGCCTTTTTTCCTATATGCGTCGCGCCCTTTTCTGTATGCGTCGCGCCACTTTAAGGATAGTTTTGAGGCACTTTTCAGAGTCCAAAATGTGCCCAAGTGTGCTCGTTGGAAATCCCGTCCTATCTACTTTCCAACCCAAGTGGAATTTTTGAATTTGGAGCTCATTTGGCCCTCCAAATATTCATTCTCCCAAGATTGTTTCCTGTGCGTCAAAATAGGGGCAGTGAGGCCATTTTTCAGTTTCTTTTTCCCTTTTGGTGGCCACGATATTCTCCAAATTTCTTGCTTCGAGTGCTAGTAGTTCTAACTTTTCATGCTGAATCCAAAAACACAAACCATTCCTCATTTGGAGATCCCAAGACTACGCGTCGTGCCAGTGTCGCGGCACGTATAGAGAAAAAACCTGTGTTTGTGTCAAAAATTTGTCATGTGACCAAAATTTCCCCAAATTCCTTGAAATTTGGGCTGGAGGTCCTCTATGAAGTGCTATGTTGTGCCAAGGAAGCTTCAGCCAAGATTCAAAGCCAATCTTGCTCTTTTGCCTCTTTAGTTGCTTTGCTCAGTTTGGCCTTCAAGCTCCTTATTCGGGCCTTTGCGCTCATGTTCCGTGCCCTCTAATGACAAGCCATCCTCCTCAATATGGTTTTGTCCCTGTTTACCTTCTCCAAAAGCTTCTCCAAGTGTATATTGACCCGATCTAACCAAGACTCACGGTCGTTGTTGATCTCTTGCTCCAAGGTAGTGAGCTCGATCCTCCTCTGCTAGGCAGCTTGTCGATTTTCACGGATGCTTTGCAGCTCCATGATCATCTGTTGGTCCTCAAGCTATTTGTTTCTCTACTCTAGATACTTGATGACCCATCTAGCTCTCTCCATATTGAGTAGCAAGTCTTGTATCTCCGAGTCCTGCTCCTGAATGGTCATCCTAAGTTTGGCATTTTCTGCCTCTGCCTCTTCATCATGAATGAGGATGACATCGGTTTCCTGTACACCTGATGGCCCCTCATCATGCACGGGCTTCTTGCCCTTGTCCAATAGCTATGTAGTCGATGTCGGAAGCGAGGCCCCTTCCACCCCAGGTGGAGATAACACTCGCTTTGCTGCTGCAAACAAGTGACTACTGCCTCTCTGATATGTAATGAAAACTGGCATGGTAGTGGTCTCATGATGCTCATGCTGATAAGAAGGACCACCCAACTCCTGTTCTGGCTCTAATAGTACCTGTGATGTGCTAAAAAAGTCACGGGAGATGAAGTCCTCCCAAGAAATTCCCTGCAATCCCAACTGATGATCTACCAAAATCCGGATAAGAGCGAAGTGATACACACTGTTAAGCTACTGCTGAGGGGTCTTATGCAGCATGAAGGTGTTCATCCTCTCTATATTCTTGCATATGAAAAATGGGAGGTTCATCATCCTCACCCTGGTAAAGTGCATGAGCAAGCGGATGTGATAGGCATACAGTCGAGAGAACCTCCCGTCACAGCTGAAGT
Organism: Pinus taeda; assembly: GCA_000404065.3. Lineage (NCBI taxonomy): Eukaryota > Viridiplantae > Streptophyta > Pinopsida > Pinales > Pinaceae > Pinus > Pinus taeda. Next base: position 69,904 of record APFE031389762.1, on the reverse strand, counting down.
ATTTCATGATCAATCTCATGAGTGGAGCATACTCATTTTTAAAGTATCTGAAGGGAAATACTCTTGTGAGCTCATTCAAGAATCTGGCTTTGATGTAAGGCTCATAGTGTTGCCTTTCCACCTTCTTCTTCTTATGCCACTGCTCCCCAACATTCGATATACCTGTTGCCACTGATATAGCTTCGGGTGTCAATGTGAAAGTGACCCCAGCCAAGGTAGACTGACATCCATGTAGATGAAGCACAAATAAACGGGCCAACTCATAATAAACTCTGACATTTGCCACCCTTTGAAAAAGTTTAAAACATGATAGGTGCTGGAAGCATGACATGGCAAGAGGGCATGCTTGTAACTCGGTGAGGGTAGTGGGTTCATCCATGACATGTTTGCCACTCTTGTGGTGTCTCCTGGGAGCCTGCTCTTCTGAGGATGAGTCACTCTGTGTCTCCCTCTCATACTCAGACGAATGCTGTGATGACATGACTGCAATGTGGACTGTGATTAGGCTACCCCTTTGATGATGGTGTGAGGCTAGGTGCCTTTGTAATATCTTGCAATTAGAGGGGCTTCACAAAAGATTTGAGGGAGTTTTGGCATGTTCTGGGAACTTTGTCTCTGTGCATCATGCCCTTTCTGTGTGCACCACGTAAGTTATAAGTTTTAACGGTGGGCGGGTGCTGTGTGCGTCACACCCCTGCCTGTGTGTGCCGCGCCCCTGTAATCACCTCCAAACTGACTCCAGCTCCTCGTTTATGCCTCTGTCTGTATGCGCTGCACGCAAAGCCTAGTGCACCATGCCCTGGGTATGCATCGCGCCCTTAAGAAAATTTCACTGTGGGCAGGCTGCGTGTGCGCCGCGCTCTTGGTTATATGCGCCGCACCATCCAAGGTCGCCTCCAACTCACTCAATCGCTCACCAATGCACACCCACACCTCTCCAACACTTCTCCAAGACTTGTAATGGCACAATGCATTTGTTTTTGACAAAAAATTGTATATATAGCCTTGGAAGAGATGGGTTTAATTTTTCCTCTTCAAAAACCCATTTTTCTAATGTTTGAGTTTTGCACTTTTTCACTGACTTTAAAACACACTGATTTTCACTTTCCCTTTGAAAATTTAGCTTGAATGATGCAATTTTCTGCACTCTTTGCGGCGATTGCATGACAGGACATTTGGCCATGGAAACCATGACTGCATCTGAAAAAATCAACTGACGACGTTTTTGAAAATTTTGTCATAAATGACACTGTTTGACTTTTCTTGAAAACAGAGTTTTGAAGAAGAGTCAAAGTCTATCCACATGATGATGAATATCTCTGAACCATAACTGTGTAAGGGCCTCACTCTGGCCTGCATGGCTTTACTAGACATATTCAAAGACCAAATTGATGAATTCCTAGACCTAGACCTCGAAATGACCTTTGTCCTTTAAAGGACCAAACCTTGACTGTCATGGACTTTGATGGTGATTGACAAAAGACCTGAGGCAGCAGGCGCTAGACATGAGGGGGAATGACTATCATGACTTTCTCTGTTAGATTATGGCATGCCCCTAGCGGAATTTAACTGGGAGAATGGAGCGAGACACCTAATCATGAAATGCATAAAGAATTCTGATCTCTGACGGAGGACTGACCAGACCGACTCTAACATTGGCTCCAATGGGGGATGGTAGCTCCTTGGAGGTGCCAAGAACAGCAGATCTCTGGAGGAGCTAGAGAGTGCCTTCATCCATTGGGCTATGGAGTCATCATTTTGATAAATAATACAGGACTCTTAATCATTTATGAAACTGAATCGACCAAAAAAAACTGACTCAAATTTGACATTGAAATGACTTAAAGACTATTTTGAACAACTCTAACGAAATGGAAATAAAATGGTATTTACAATGACAGTGGAAGCAACATTAACAACTTAGAAGTGGTACCACTTGAGAAGCCGACCATTGATCGGCCCTCCTGGACAATCTTCTCCGTTTATTTCCTTAAGAAGAAAGGCATTCTGCCCTCGATATGCTGCAATCTTGAAAGGACCTTTCTAGAGGTTCTCGAACTTACCGTGCTTGCCTTTCTCCTCATTCCTTTCATCCCACTTCAGCACTACATCATCCACCTGAAATTTATCCACCTTTTCCTTTCTATCATAAATTTTCTTTATTTTCTCCTACAATTTGGATGTGTATAAGAAGAGCTTCAGCATAAATCACATGATAAAGACCTTTGTCGACGCGTTTCGAACCAACCAGTGTGGTTCATCATCAGGACAAGTTCCTCTGCATGGGATCTTCTTCACTGCCAGCCTCCTGAAGAAGTTTGACAACCGAGGCAGCAAGAGAGGAAGGAAATACTATATCAACTCTATAAACAAGCTCAAACAGTGACGTACTTATGGATTTCTTTTGACTGACCCGATCTGTCCAAAGCGCATTTACCAACCTCTTATGCCAGCTCTTCTTATTCATTTCCAACAGCTTCTTGATTATGTTGACCAATGATTTGTTTGAAGATTCTGCCAATCCATTGCCTTGTGGATGATAGGCAGTTGAATGACCCAAAATAATGTGATATTTATGAAAAAACTCCACCATCCTCTTTGATTTGAAAGCGGTTGCGTTATTGGTGATTAGCTTGTTCGGACAACCAAAGCAAGACAAGATGTTATTTTCGAGGAATGAAATGATTACCGCATCTGTAGCATGTCTGGTGGGAATTGCCTCAATCCATTTTGTGAAGTAATCTGTGGCTGTGAGGATCCATCTATGTTGTCCGGAAGAAGTGGGATGAATTTCGCCAATGAAATCCAACCCCCATTGCTGAAAAGGGGTGCTCACCTCTACGGGCTTGAGTGGTAGAGGCTGTAACTTTCACTTTCCTTCAAAAATTTGACACTTATGACAGTGCTTAACCATCTTATATACATCAGAAAATAATGTCAGCCAATAGTACCCCGCTCTCAAAATTTTGTTCGTTGTTGACTTCCAAAAGAGGTGACCTCCACAGTCTCCTTGGTGGCAGTCCTCCATGACTTTCTTTGCTTCCTTTTCCACCAAAAAATTTAACAAAACGCCACCGGGATCTTTCCAATACAGTGCTGAATTAAGAATGCAGAACTTGGCAGCCTTCAACTTGAGTGTTCTTGCTTTGTTTCTAGTCATTCCGGGCGGAGGTGACAAATTTTTGAGCACATATATGATATCAGAATACCATGGAGAAAGAGAAAACATTTCAGATACCTGAATTGACGATTCTTCATCATTCTCATCGGACAAAGCAACGATCAGATTTATGTCCAAAACATGCAATTTTGATTCAGCCATTAGCTTTTCCAATCCCTGTCCTTTCACCAGTTTTGTGGGCTTTATTTCTACGTCATATTCCAGCAAGGCTGCAATCCACTTGCCTCTTCTTCCTTTCGGATCGGCCTACACTAAAACATCTTTTACAGTAGCATTAGGAACATAGGCCAGAATGTGAGAATGTAGAATATACACCCGGAAATATTTCAATGCCTTCACAAGTGCAAGAGCCTGCTTCTCAATGATGTTATAATTTAAAGTTGCGTCTCTTATAGCTCTGCTGAAAAATGCAATGGGTCTTTCATGATCATCTCTCTTCTGCAATAATACTGCTGCCATAGTATGCTCCGAAGCAAATGAAAGCACTATGAAATCCTGAGTATAGTCCAGGCTGACTAGAACTGGTGTTGAGGAAAGAGCCAATTTGACCAAATTGAAAGATTTTACCACCTCTTCTGTCCATTTCACTTGGCTGTCCTTCTTAAGCATGTTTGTCATTTCTCCTAGATGCTCCACGAGATTGGGTACAAAGCAGCAGAGGAAGTTCATCTTGCCATTGAATGATTGTATCTCCTTTTTATTCCGGGGCATATCTATTTGCTGAATTGCTTGCACACGTGTCGGGTCAATATGGATGCCATCCTTTGAGATAGTGTGCCCGAGTGGTTTGCCTTCTTCCATGGCGAACAAGCTCTTCTTTGGATTTAGCGACAAGCCATATTTTCTACAATTTAGGAAGACAGTTTTAAGATGGTACATGTGCTCTTCATCAGATTTAGAAAACACCGTCAAATCGTCCAAATACACCACCAAAAAGACATCCTTCTTGTTTGCAAAAGCCAAGTCCATAGCGCGCTGAAATGTGGCACCCACATTCTTCAACCCAAAAGGCATTTTCACGTAACGAAAGGTCCCCCATGGAGTGCTGAACGTTGTCTTGTCTCGGTCATCCTCATGGACAGAAACTTGGTTATATCCAGAGTAACCATCAAGAAGTGACATGTGAGATGACCCCACTACTCGCTGAAGTATATGGTCCATTTTGGGCAGTGGATAGTTGTCCTTCAATGAAACTTTGTTGAGATTTCTGAAATCAATGCATAAGTGAATCTCACCTGTCTTCTTCCTTACGAGCACTAAGTTAGAGATCCAATCTGAAAATCTGATTGGCACAATGATCCCTGATTTGTACAACCTGTTGATCTCGTTTTCAATAGATGGCAACAACTTTGTATTTAGCCTTCTCAACTTCTGTCTGAATAGTTTTTGATTGGGCTTTATGGGTATAGTGTGCTGAATTATATTGGTGTCATACGTCTTTAAGTCGGAATAGTCCCAAGCAAACACATCTGCAAATGAAGACATCAAACTGATATATTTGTCCTTGATCTTTGGCGGAAATGCTTTGGATAATTTTACCAATTTAGGATTTGCAGTTGTCCCGATATTGACCTCTTCCACACCCTTCTCTATTGGCTGCAATGTCGGCTTGCGGGCTACATCATCCTAATCGAAGAGTTCTTCTAGAGGTATCAAGCCTTTGGGAATAACGTTATTCTTCAGCTGCAACACGTCCATTTCATTGATCTACATTTCATCTATACCATTGCCTTTTCCATCGTCATTTTCTTCATCAATTGAGGTCTCTTTAAACTTACCTTTGTTTTGTAGAAAATCATTAATCTCGTCATCATCTTGGAACACTTGCCAATATCTCTGATTGTCTGGAACGGTTGGATGGTGCTTGACATGGATTTCAAATTTGTTACTAGAGTTCATTGGGATTTTCAAACTACTCGCTGCCTTAGCAAGAGCATCAATAATGCTATTTTGTATGTGAGGCACACATGTCAAGGTGTATTCTAAAAATAATTTCAAAATGTCTAGGATTGCATTACGGTAGGCCCACATCCTAGGATGCTTTGCTTGATATTCGCCTCTGACCTGCTTGATAACCAATTCGGAGTCGCCATATACTTAAATCCTCTTAGCGTTCAGCTTTCCTAGAATCTTTAGGCTAGCAATCAGAGCTTCATACTCAGCTTCATTATTTGAACATTCAAAATCCAACTTGTAAGAGCATACCCGTACGTTACTAGGGACCTTGTTTGGGGTGGAGAAAGGACTGCGTACCCAAATTCCAATTCCGACGCCATCATTTCCCACCACTCCATCGAATTCCATGGTCCACAAACCTTCTTCTTCCTCTTGCAAGTGCTGGAAATATGTTTTTTGTGCCTTGTTTGCTTGCTGTCCATTGCTTTCAGCTGATTGCCCAATGGTGTTCTGTTGTTCTTCTTTTTTCAAAACTTCCCTGAAATTTTCTGTTATTTTCGGTATATCATCTGCTTCTACTAACTGACTATCTATATCATTTAAACTATCTGAATATAAAACAAAAGACTCTAAATCTGTATGTACACAATTAATAGGATGATTTATTGGTTTCTCCTTGCTTGTGATCATGTGCTTCACTTTCTGTTCCCGATATAATTTCCTCAATTGTCCAAATATTGGAATCGTTGCATAGGAGAAATCTAGCTGTAGTGTCCCTTTTAGTTTCGCTACCCAAGACCTGGAAAGAAGCATGCCAAACCTTGGAGGAATGTCTGCCACCACAACATCCATCAAAACATTCTTCATGGGGAGCTGATCCAAACTCACAACCAAGTCTTTGATGAGACCTATACATATTACTCTGCTGGAATCGAATGAATAGAGATCATGATATTGTCGGGTGATGTCCAGACCAAGCTTGTCCATGATTTCCTTGGGCATGAGATCGCAAGAGGCTCCGGAATCGAACATGGCGTTATGTATCACAAAATCATGCAACCTTAAACTGATGTAAAAAGGTGGCACATCGCTATCATGAGACTCACCATTTGATGTAGGCCCAAAAATCATTTCAGGTTGATCATCTTCGACATTCACCATGTTGGACATTGGGTCCAGATTTAACATTTTAGATACTTGTCCTTTATAACTGTTGTTCTTCAATATTTCAGTCAAAGGGATGGATATTTTTAGCTTGGAAATATCATTCTCTAAATTGAAAGTGGGAATCCTTTCTACCTCTTTGACTAGGATTTCTTTCCTCTCCCTTTCTTTCGATGTAACTTGTTGATGTGCTGGTTTTGCTGATGTTGATTTGATGCTCTCTATTTCAACTACCTCCTTTCCTTTCCTTTGTGTACCTGCTGAATCATTCTTTGGCGCTTCAAAATCCTTCTTTTTCTGAATGGGTCTGACCGACACATCCCTGTTTCTAAGTGAATATCGTTGTTGTTGGGTGGACAAAGCATTCATGTAACCTCTTTGGTATTCATCTGATTGCTCCTCCAAGACGGTGTCACTTGCTAGAATGAAATCTCCATCTTTGTGTGCAGCTGAATTCTCTGCATACCCTCCTCTTCAGTGAGATAAGTAGGCAAATTGGCAGGAGTAAAGAGATGATTTTCTTCGCCTATTACATTCTCGTCTTCATCTGATTCTGGTCCATGCACAAAATTTTGCTGCAAAGGTGTTTGTATTGGTTGTTGTGCAATGAGCTCTTGAGCACACTGATCTCTCTGTCTTATTCTATACTATGGTTGTTGTTGGCCACAGAAGTTAGGATTTCTAACTTGTGGCTCTGGTTTATCAAGTTTCACTCTTTCAAGCATCTGCTCTACCTTCTGAAGTAGTTGATCTACCACGGAATATTCTTCTTTTGCAGTGATCTTCTTTTCTGCCTTTGCTCTAGCTCTCTTGGTCAGCAGATTTGCTTCAACGCTGACTGCTATCTTTTGCATGTCTTCCATTGTAGCCAGTTCTCTTTCTCTCTATTGATAAGCGATATCAGCATCAAAACCATCCGAGAACTTCAACATGGCTAGTCCCACAGGTGGCCTTAGATTATCTGGAATTTCATTATAAACTGTATTGAATCTAATGCAATAATCTTGGACCGACTCACCCGCGTTTCTCTTGATTTTCTCATATTCGGACAGATCTTGAAGAGGATTTTTTTTCACTTCCCAGTGGTTTAAGAATTGTCTTTGTAGGTCTGCCAAGGTAGCGGTACGTGTAGCCGGTAAACCTCTCAACCATTTCCTTACTTCACCTGCAAATGTTTGTACAAAAAGTCTCATTGCCATGTTCTCCGCATCTATCTCATGAAGTTCATAGAAGTCTACCATTCTGTCCACATGTTGCTGCACAGTAATGCCATTAGGAGTGCCATCAAAAAATGGGATTTTGCTTTGGTAATCAGCGAGCATATCATCTAAAATTTGAGGCAAAACAAGAGGTGCGAAACGAGTAGCCATCACTCTTGCTGGATTTGTCCTCGGAGGTGTTGGACGAGTGTGCACAGTTTTTAAGGGGCTAGCAATTGGAGTTTGAAGCTGAGCTATTATGTAGTTATCAATAGACCGGTTAGCCCTTTCCGTCTCCAAGTCTACAAGAAACTGTGGATTGTGGACAGAAGAGTCAACTGCTCTTTCGAACTTGGTTTCAAACAACGATATTCAAACTGCTCATCAAACTCTAGCTCTTCAATATACTCAAAAATGTACGAGCATGAATGAGAATTGAGCACGGGCGATATAGAGCTTTATTGATGACGATTTCTTGAAATCGAATTGGGATTTTCATAGATGAGCGGAGGGTCGGGATCTGGATTAGCTTTGGTGTATCTTTGAGAAGCCAACGTGCTATTGAGATAAATCAATGGACACAACCTACTTTACTTAGCCTTTCAAATCCTAAACTTATCATCCAGAAGCTTAGAATTATTAAGAAGCAAGGGGATTTGATTTGTCTCCCCAGTATGGTCGCCACTATGTTAGAACCTAAATCCGCCTTAGGCTGAAGGAAGGCAAAATTCAAGGTAACCACAAACCACGCTCATTCTGGTAGCTAGCCCTACCAAAACAGGAGAGGGCTCTCTCCAAGTCACACTTAGTGAATAGATAAATGAAAAGGCTTGAGATGACTTACAGTGAACTATTTATCTTAGGCTAGTAAGTGAATACGGATACAAGAAAAGATTTTTAGGAATGACTGTGTTTCTGGGATGGTATGGGACTAATGGACCTCAATGAATAGAGAACTTAATACAAAGGCACGGATTACTTTGTGATGTAATATAGGCGGAAATCCTAGCAATTTAGTTTAAGACAGTGCGGAATGGAGAGATTGACTAAGAGGGTGAAAGGGGCATGGACAACATGAATCCTTTTCAACAAAAGAATGAACACTGAATGTGAAATTTTCCCACAGGTAGAGCAATAAAATTGAATTCTACCTTAGCTAACTCAGAAAACGTCACTGGAAATGAATATGAAATGAACTATGAAACATAACAAGATACATATGAAACATAAGAGACACATTTGCTACACTCACAACCACATGAATCTCATGAAACAGAGCCACTACCTTTTATTAATCCTTTGTAAAAAATATGCAATGCAGAAACAGAGTTTCTTTCCCACAGTCTCCTAGAAGTTACAAGCCAACCAACCCTTTGCAAATGGTTTGCATACAATATATAGAATGTGCCATGAAGATATAGAACGCCCAAGGGTTGGGGAGTTACTCAAATCATCACAATACGAAGGTGGAGAGCCAAACATCAGCTACAGGTGTAGCGCCACAAACATGACAAATGGCTTCGGTGGCCCTTTTCCTTCCTTTGCCACTTGGATAACTGACCATATGGAGTGAAAATACTTTTAAAACCACCTTAGGTGCCAAAAAACTAAAGTGCATATGAGTGGGCCCACTTACAAAAAGTCGGGAAGCGAAATTTCGCGAAACAGAGGCATTCTGGGCCCTTTTTCGTATATGCGCTGCGCCCTTTTCTGTATGTGTCGCGCCACTTTGAGGAACTTGCGGGAGTGAAAAATGTGCCCAAGTGTGCTTTTTGGAAAGCCTGTTCTATCTACTTTCCAATCCAAGTGGAATTTTTGAATTTGTAGCTCATTTTCCCCTCCAAATCTTCATTCTCCCAAGACTACTTCTTGTGTGTCAAAATAGGGGTAGTGAGACCATTTTTGAGTGTTGTTTTCCCTTTTGGTGGCCAAGATCTTCTCCAAATTCCTTGCTTCGTGTGCTAGTAGTCATGATGTTGCATGTTGAATCCAAAAATGCAAACCATTCCTCATTTGGAGCTCCAAATCCTACACATCGTACCTGTGGTGCGACGCGTATAGAGAAACAACCTGTGTTGTGCCAAAAATTTGTCATGTGACCAAAATCTCCCCAAATTCCTTGAAATTTGGGCTGGAGGTCCTCTATGAAGTGCTATGCTGTGCCAAGGAATCTTCAGCCAAGATTCGAAGCCAATCTTGCTATTTTGCCTCTTTAGTTGCTTTGCTCAGTTTGGCCTTCAAGCTCCTTATTTGGGCCTTTGCGCTCATGTTCCGTGCCCTGTAATGACAAGCCATCCTCCTCAATATGGTTTTATCTTTTTTTTCCTTCTCCAACAGCTTCTCCAAGTGTATATTGACCCGATCTAACCAAGACTCACGGTCGTTGTTGATCTCTTGCTCCAAGGTAGTGAGCTCGATCCTCCTCTGCTGGGCAGCTTGTCAATTTTCACGGATGCTTTGCAGCTCCATGATCGTCTGTTGGTCCTCAAGCTGTTTGTTTCTCTACTCCAGATACTTGGTGACCCATCTAGCTCTCTCCATATTGAGTATTAAGTCTTGTATCTCCGAGTCGTACTCCTGAATGGTCATCCTAAGTTTGGCATTTTCTGCCTCTGCCTCTTCATCCTAAATGAGGATGACATCGGTATCCTATACACCTGATGGCCCCTCATCATGCACGGGCTTCTTGCCCTTGTCCAATACCTGTGTAGTCGATGTTGAAGTGAGGCCCCTTCCACCCCGGGTGGAGATAACACTTTCTTTGCTGCTGCAAACAAGTGTCTACTGCCTCTTTGATATGTAATGAAAACTAGCATGGTAGTGGTCTCATGATGCTCATGCTGATAAGAAGGACCACCCAACTCCTGTTATGGCTCTGATAGTACCTCTGATGTGCTGAAGAAGTCATGGGAGATGAAGTCCTCCCAAGCAATGCCCTGCAATCCCAACTGATGATCTACCAAAATCCGGATAAGAGCAAAGTGATACACACTGTTAAGCTGCTGCTGAGGGGTCTTATGCAGCATGAAGGTGTTCATCCTCTCTATATTCCTGCATATGAAAAACAGGAGGTTCATCATCCTCACCTTGGTAAAGTGCATGAGCAAGCGGATGTGATATGCATACAGTCGAGAGAACCTCCCCTCACAGCTGAAGTATTTCATGATCAATCTCATGAGCGGAGCATACTCATTTTTCAAGTATCTGAAGGGAAATACTCTTGTGAGCTCATTCAAGAATCTAGCTTTGATGTAAGGCTCATAGTGTTACCTTTCCACCTTCTTCTTCTTATGCAACTGCTCCCCAACATTCGGTATACCTATTGCCACTGATATAGCTTCGGGTGCCAATGTGAAAGTGACCCCGGCCGAGGTAGACTGACCTCCATGTAGATGAAGCACAAATAAATGTGCCAACCCATGATGAAATCTGACATTTGCCACCCTTTGACAAAATTCAAAACATGATAGGTCCTGAAAGCATGACATGGCAAGAGGGCATGCTTGTAACTCGCTGAGGGTAGTGGGTTCATCCCTGACATGTTTTCCACTCTTGTGGTGTCTCCTAGGAGCCTACTCTTCTGAGGATGAGTCACTCTGTGTCTCCCTCTCATACTCAAACAAATGTTGTGATGACATGACTGCAATGTGGACTGTGCTTAGGCTGCCCCTTTGATGATGGTGTGAGGCTAGGTGCCTTTGTAATATCTTGCAATTAGAGTGGCTTCACAAAATATTTGAGGGATTTTTGGCACGTTCTGGGCGCTTTGTCTCTATGCGCCACGCCCCTGTCTGTGTGCGCCGCACCCTGGGTGTGTGCTGCTCAAGTTATAAGTTTGAATAGTGAGCGAGTGCCGTGTGTGCCGCACCACTGCCTGTGTGTGCTGTGCCCTTGTAATCACCTCCAAACCGACTCCAGCTCCTCGTTTATGCCTTTGTCTGTATGCACCGCACCCTGGGTATGCATCGCGCCCTTAAGAAAATTGCACTGTGGGCACGCTGCGTGTGCGCCTCGCTCTTGGTTATATGCACCACGCCCTCCAAGGTTGCCTCCAACTCACTCAATTGCTCACCAATGCACACTCACGCCTCTCCAACACTTCTCCAAGACTTGTAATGGCACAATGCATTTGTTTTTTACAAAAGTTTGTATATATAGCCTTGGAAGAGATGGGTTTAATTTTTTCCTCTTCAAAAACCCACTTTTCTAATGTTTGAGTTTTGCACCTTTTCACTGTCTTTAAAACACACTGATTTTCACTTTCCCTTTGAAAAATTAGCTCAAATGATGCAATTTTCGGCACTCTTTGCGGGGATTGCACGACAGGACATTTGGCCATGGAAACCATGACTGCATCCGAAAAAATCAACTGACGACTTTTTTGAAAATTTTGTCATAAATGACACTGTTTGACTTTTCTTCAAAACAGAGTTTTGAAGAAGAGTTAGGGCCTCACTCTAGCCTGCGTGGCTTTACTGGACATATTCAAAGACCAAATTGATGAATTCCTAGACCTAGACCTTGAATTGACCTTTGTCCTTTAAAGGACCAGACCTTAACTATCATGGACTTTGATGGTGATTGATAAAAGACCTGAGCCAGCAGGCGCTAGACATGAGGGGGAATGACTATCATGACCTTCTCCGTCAGATTATGGCATGCCCCTAGCGGAATGCAACTGGGAGAATGGAGTGGGACACCTAATCATGAAATGCATAATGATCTCTGACGGAGGACTGACCATACTGACTCTAGCACTGGTCAAAGGCAAGAGTGCCTTAATGAACCAGTCCCGTTGGTGGTTTGGGTCTAGAGTGTAACTCAACTTGGCAATGGCATCCTTAAACCTTTGCATGAGCTCACAAGTCATCTCACCCTCCTTCTTCTTAATTTCCAATATTTCGGATAACCCTTGATGATCTGTCTATGGTACCTTGAATTCCTGCACAAATCCTCTCTTAAAATCATCTATTATTGGTTTATGATTCTGCTCTGCCCATTTTATAAACCAGCGCAGAGCCCTTTCTCTCAGTGTGGTCTAGAATTCTACTACCCTAACATTATCTAGAGTCTAACGGGCCCTCCAAATAGCTTTGAAGAGATACCAATGCTACTCCACATCCTCATTTCCTCTTCCTGCTAATTTCGAATATCTGGTAAAAGATCCCACCATATTGATTTGGGTAGGAGCTATGAGCACAAACCCTTTGCTCCCCAACTGCTCAGATCCCAGTAGCCCTAAATTACTAATACTAATAGTTCTTTGCTGCTCCCAATGTTGAAACTGATTTTGTATTTCTCCTGTGCACTATATACCCGTACTGCCTTGACTAAGCTAATAACAAATTCCTCCGAATTGCGATAAAGTACAAGGGGAAGATCAGGGGAAATGCCACCTATGCCTTAGGGGTATTTCTACTGACTCTTAATGAATGCTTCTCCTTCATTGAATAATCTCCTCATCGCGTCGCCCATATCATCTTTGCTTCCTTCTTCATGCCCATGCATCCTTTTCTCTTGCAGTTCTCCTTCCGTAACTTGTACTTGTGATATACCTTTCGCAACGTATAGAGAAGGTCTGTCTTCATTCCCCTGGATCCTACATCTTCCTTCACCGATCTTGCTTTTTCTAACACCTTCTTCTCCTTCCTCCTCAACTCGGGGTTTTCCCTTCATTGCTCCTACTTGGTGGGGCCCCATCCTCTTCTTCCCCACAGTCTGAATCACTCTTGCCTACCACTTATCTGCTAGTAGTGCCCTTGTTTGCACCTTGACATCTCTTTCTTTTTTCAACTCTTCGGAATCCATCCCTTCAGCAACAACTCTATCCCTCAACCAACAACATTCCTCCCTCTACATTCTTCCCCTGGTACTGGGGATTTACGCTGCCATTCCTGCGGTGGGTGAAGGAAACAATCCTTCTTCCACCATAAACATATTAATCCTAGTCAACACTTCCCTCATCAACTTACCTCTCAATCCCGAGCTGAGAATAGCTTCCGCCTTTGAGAAAGACTGATAACTCTCAGCGAAAAACTCAACAATGTATCCTTCCACTATAGTCTTTACCCAAAAATTGGTTGCTCTAGTTAGATCATTATCCAACTATTGTAGGAGGGTGATATCCAATGGAGTCAAGCTACGGTGAACTCTCACTGATCCACTTGGCTGACTTTGTCCCGTCAGCCTTCTTAACCAATTATACATGTCATCTGGAAACTTACACCAGAAAATTTCATACTAATCAATAGTTCTGTTAGCATATAAAATCCCCTCACTCACCTTTATGATCGGTTAAGTTCTATGGGTAGCCTACTCCGCCACAAACTGATCTACTTTATGATTCCATCAATCCCTGATCTCTCTCTTAAATATCCTTAACACAATATTTTGAACTAGTTCTCGTACCTTTAGGTCCCGACAACGAAATCATTTGTTGGCTTGAAAGAGTCATCAGGGGGAAGACCCTGGGTTCGGGCATAGAGTGCCAACAATAGTCCACTGTAGTCTAGGACAACACTGACATTTTCACCTTATCCCAAAGGGCAAGGAGTCTCACCCTAGGCATGCTGCGACCAAAAGGGAGAAGGGTTCAACATGGAGTCAAGGAAGTATTAATCGAGTTGCATTCGATCACATGTACATAAACATTACAAATAAAGTAGAGATATTAGCATACTCGCGATAATCTAAGAACTACCAATTACATGCAACTGATAAGACATTAAAAAATTTGAAGATTCACAATATACAGGGCCCGGATACATCATAAGTTGCAACCGGTCTTAGCCATTCTTTATATTAATCTTAACAGAAAACATTACAATATGACTCTAGCTTTTGCCACAAACAACTACATGAAATACTCGACTTAGTTCCACAGGTTTGGTTCAGCTTCAAGGACCAAGTCTCCTAGACTCCTGCAAACTACCCTCCATCTTCCACAACTAGATATCCTCTCACCTGCTCTCACAACTCTACTGCTCCTCTCCTCAACTAGCGAATCCAACCCCTCTTCTTTTCTAGTCTTTTCCTTTTATATCCTTCTCTATTACCTGGACTGCTAGTTCTTGCTTGAGTTTTCTTCCCCTCAACTACTTCTGTACCTTCTCACCCCTTCGACTACCTTTGCCTTCCATTGGCACCTTGCTGCAACTCTTCTGCAACTTCTGGTTCGACCAACCAACCGTTGCTGCCAACTGTTTCCTTCTTGTCCTTAGGTTAGCCAAAATTGGTCAAAAAATTTTCAAAATAAACAAAGGCCCCAACATTCTCTTGGCCTTCTTTGTGTGTTTTTAGTTAATTTCGCCACTAACCAACACAGTGTTTGCAAACCTAGTTTGGGTGGCATTTTAGATAGTTGATTTGCTATTCATTTTCTATTTCTAATTTCAATTTATTTTAGGAATGCTTTTCTTTTTTCAAACACGAAACATTCTTAATTAGTAAACACAATTTCACACACAACACACCTTAAGAGAACGGTTCTTGGTTTACACCACCAAGACAAGACTTAATTAATTTATCTCCACAAGCATAGACAAAGACATTTTTTTATCTCCCTTCACCATTTCTGTGTCCCTTGTGTGTTGCAACCATTGCACCACCAAGGTGTTTGGCGCGGAGACTCTTAGGCATTCATCTCTAGTTTCTTCTTGGGCATATTACTCCTCCCTATAGGTTTCATGTTATTCATCCTCCAAGTCTCCATACCCACTCTTCTTCTGGTTCATCAGATTCCTCATTCGATTCCAAGCCTCCTTCAACACATATTGTCATCATGTCAGGACCCACTGTAGGTACAACAAACTAACCATGTGTTGGCCCCAGTTCTTCCCTAGTACCCACATCTAGTGAAACCATTACAAGAACCATTCCGACAGCTCTGTTTCTACCTTTCATGGCTGGGTTAAGTCTCTCGAATTTTAGCTAGTTTATTAACGACCCTATACACCACGATTCTGGTTAGCCAGCTATGCAGACTAAGCTTCCCTATGACATTCCCAAGTTTTAGGGTACTGTAGAGGACCCCACTAATCATGTATGCTCCTTCCATATGTCATATTCGTCTAATTCCATCCCCAACAACTACATTTATCTTTGGTTGTTCGAAAGCACGCTCACTGGAGATGCTGCGAAGTGGTACATTAACTGGCTCTCTACTTCTCATTCCACTTTTGTGACAATTGCTAAAACGTTCCTTTCATATTTTTAGTTACCTCTCTGATACGGCACCAGTATGGAGCTCTTCACCACATTTCATCAGTCCTCGGCCACCCATGCTCTACCCTTCGAAGACCGTATCTACCTCGATTGGTTTCTTAGGAATCTTTTAGCGCCTATTGCCAAAGATGTCATGTCCTATTTTCCTCAGACAAAGGATGAGGCTCTCCAAACTGCTATGAGATATGACTTGATTTATGCTCAATATGGTTATGTCTATATCATTATACCATACCTCCCTCATCTTGGTGGTGCTAATGCACTGGGGCATCTCACACCTTTGACAATATCGTTGGAGCTATTTCACATCCTTCACCATATACTTAGCATATTTATGACTATTCGTAGGGGGCACGAGTTCCTCCAACACTCATACCCCACCTGCTAGGAACATGTATTCAGGAAAAAGCACATCATATGCATTCACCCAACCACATTAGCAGATGTTAGGGCCACCTAATACTCAACCTGTCTACCAAACTGTTGCCCCTTCACCACCTTACATCTATGCACCACCGGGTGTCCCAACCCCTCAGGCATTAGTGCCACAGCCTCCCATGCATCCTCAACCCCAACAACCACCACCCCTTAAGGGTCAAGTGCATGCATAAAAGAGTGTGACCAATCTTTAAAATTTGAAGAAAAAGAATAAGGTGAATGGTAACAAGGGTAACCAGGGTAAATAAAGTAATCAACCTAATGAACCCCAGGGGAACCAGCCTAACAACAACAACCAAAATCGGGGTAATCGGGCCACATAGAGAAAGGCTAATCATATGAAAATATCTTGTTCATGTTGTGGTGTCCATGGCTATTATACCCATGAGTGTTCCCTCTTACCCCAAATACACCAAATGTGGGAAGCACAAGTAGCTTCTAGAGGTCAGCTGCCCATGCAACAATCACCTTAGAACCCTGCACCATCTCAACTGACTGTGCTCACAAATCCTTCGCCTCAGTAAGGACTTATGGTTGATCAACCTCAGGAAGGTCAAGTGGCCCACCCTCCCCAAACTTCTAGTCCTGGTAACTACCAGATCCTCATGACGAATTCTTATGAGGCCAATAGCTTTGATGTCAACTTGCAAACTTCATCGTGTCAATATGACAACCCATCGTCTTCGTCCAAAATTGAGACCAAAACCGAATCATCTACTGAGCCTCGTATGACACCAAATGGTGTGTTACAGATCCCTTAGCCTAAAGTTGAGTAAATTCCTAATATCCCTAAACACCCATTATGTCTTAACGCAAATTCTAACCGAGCTTCCCATACATACATTAGAGTAGATGACTTGGCACAATCACCTGTTTCCATGTCAATGCTCGAGGTCCTTCAATCATGTTGATTTGAAAATAAATCTATATTGACTAATTTGGGTGCAGTAGATCCTTTGGACGATCCTTTGATTGTCTTTTCTATTGATGGATCAGAACATGCTCCATTACCTCCATCTGTTTCTTTCTAGATACCAGTCCGAGATTGTAATCATATCATCTCCTAATGCATTATCGATGAACGAATATCCACTTGCATGATGTCGACTACTATTTGAAAGCAACTCAAGTCACCTAAACTATCCCCATCCACAATAACTTTTTGTGATTGGTATGGTCACCCCTCCCAACCTCTCGACAGTATTGTAATTGTCCACTGACTCTTGTAGGCAATACTTCCAATGTAAACATTGAGGTTATTGATGCTCCTCTAGATTAAAACATTCTCTTGGGTTGTAGTTGCACATACACCATGTCAGTCATTACGTCTCCGGTTTTCCACAAGATTTGTTTCCCCCATGAAGGGAAGATCGTCACTATCGATTAGTAGACATACTATGAGCCATCATCCTTGACCTCCCATGAGTCCATTACCTCATCAATGCCCTGTAAGCAGTCTGCCACTCCTCTTACCAATGTTTCACCTAGAGTCTACAAATATTCCACCTTCTTGGGTTCTTACCCTGGACCTCCTCCTTCCATCTCTGAGCCCAACTCATTGAGTGTTTGCATGTTACAAGCATCACAGCCTTCTCAAAAGCAGTTTAGTAACTCTGGTTAATAGTCAGTTCCACAACGCCCTGCTATTGTGACTTCAGATGAGTCATCAAGATCTACCCCTCCGGGAGACTCCTCCTTTTGTGGGTGCCTCTTCTCTGTTCCCACCAGAAACTCTTCCTATAGGTCTTAACCATCTAGGCACTATTCCATTGGGACATTACCCTGCAGGACAAATACCTTTTTTGTTTCCTTCTCCTAGAATCTTTTCTATCCCTATCATGGCTTTGTTGACTCTCCCTAATATGACATTGGGGGTCCCAGTATTGGTCAACTCATACCATATCATGCTTTGAACCCAGTTTAATCAGTACCTATGACCACTGTCACTGCTCTAGTTCCACCGAAACCTCAATAGGAACCCACTCTTGTTTAGAAAGCATCTGGACAGGGGGGTAAAGCTAAAAAGATGGAACCTAAGGATAAGGCTCCCCAAGCACCTCCACCTCCTAGAGCTCCAAAGATAACACCTCCATGTGCTTTTTGTAATGTTATTGGGCATGCCACTAGTAACTGTCTTGTGCTTCCTCGTACCAAACCTTTAGTTCATGAAACGCTCCATGAGTCTAATATCCCTGATGTCCAAGTTACCTTACCAAGTTCAACCAAGAGACTTAAAATGTTGTGCACAAATCACCCTTGTGCCTTGTGCGATCAATATGGTCATTATTCCCATTACTTCTCTTGTCTTGACAAATGTCGTGATTGATTCCAAGTGCTTTGCGACTTCAAGGTCACTCATAGTAGATCATCTACTTCTCTACCTGTGAATTCTGGTACCACTAGTATACAAGAACAAGGGGATTCTAGTCCCACCATCGTAATCCCTACCCCCGATGTCAACATGAAGGACTCCAAAGTCCATATCATTTACTTGTTGTCATCCTTGAGTTCCTCACAACAAAACCTTTCAGAGGTTTCTCTATGTGCTTCTATCAAACCTCCTTCATCAAAAACCTGGGTCTCAACATCAGTAGATTTTCCATCTACTCTCTCGTCGTCTCTCATTTCCGATGATGTGTATGTGAACCTTCTTTCTTAGGATCATGGACCAAGTACCACTCCCGCATCATGTAGTCAATATTCCTCACATCCACCCATCTTCCATTATGATGAGGAAATCATCGAAGATATGTCTACCTCTGATTACCCTTGGGATGATATGCACCATCATGCGTACTTACTGCCGCAACAATCTCACAACCAATATGTTGTGGAATCCAAAGATTTTATCCATTCTAAAGTCGATGGGTTTAGATTCCCTACCCCAGATGCTTTTGAATCATTATGGCAAGGACCTTACATCATTCGTAAGGCCTTAGGCAAGGGGGAATATCTCTTGGAGGATTTTGAAGGCCAACTCCTTCCTAATCCTCGCAATGCACTCTATCTTAAGAAATTTTACCCATAACATATCATTGATTTGTGCGTATTTACTTCTGTCATGCATTTAGGTAGGTTTCATCATCTCATCAGTTGTCCTTTGCACCTTTCAAATGGATCTATCATCCACACTATGTATTGGTTACGCCGACGGTGTGAGTTTTCATGGTCCCCACTGGGTCTATTCTGTGTGGTAGCGTCATTAAGTCACCCTTGTTCTAAGCATTCATGATGAGTCACCTTTGCATCCATGGATTATGTTTCTCATCCCATTACATCATGTCATAGTATTTGTTGGGACAGGGTCTCTTAGGGTTAGATTTGGGGCAAAAAGCCCAAGTTTTGTTGCATATAACGTAAAGTCTTGCAAGTTGTGGTTGTGGAGAGTGTAGATAGTAAAGTGTCATAAATGGTTTTAGCCTTCTTTTATGTAAGTTGAGTCGGCTTTTTAAGATCTACCCATGGTCCACGGACCATGGGATTGTATAAAAGGGTGTGTGTTAGGATGTCTAAGGTAGTAATAACATGAAATATATGAATGTAATGGGTTAGTAGAGGAAAGAGAGAAGAATTCTTAGAGTAGAAGAGAGGCTCTGTGCTATGTTCGTAGAGGCATAGAGTAGAGTTTGTAGCTCATTGCGTAGGGAAGTCTTGAGTCTATAAGCAGAACTGAAGTATTAATAAAGAGATTATTCCATAAATTCTTGTGTTTTGTCCATTTACTTCTGTTATGAATGAATGCGCTTTTATGTTGTAATGAATGATGGGTTTATGAGGTAATATTGTATTGATGCGTGACTTTACATAATTGATGTTGTTATATGAATGTAATTAATATTAACTATATATGCAAAGAATATCTTATTGCATGTTAAAGTTATCAATCCTTAGGTCGATATGGGAAAATACAGGATTAGGAGTAGCCACTGAGGCATGTAAGTGGTTGATTCACCTATTTAGGGTCCGCAAAAGACAGTCGTAGAACTTCATGAAGGTATATAGGTTGATTAAAGGAAGTTATATTGATAATCCCTAAAGGCTTATCGATCTGTGCGAATGCAGGTTTAGGGCATAAAACGACATTACATTAATCTGTGGCTGTGGAAACTTGGTTCCAGCATCTCCCCATACTGCTTCGAGTGAGACTTCAGTCTACACTCCATGGATTGATTCCAAAAGGGTTAGTAGTGTAGGGATTTGTTTGGAAAAGCTAACTTTGAACCTAGGTCAGGACCCACTAAGCCAACAAATGGTTCCATTGCCAAGACCGGGATCTGCATAAAGAGATGTGTGATGTCACATCACTAGAATCCAACTAAGAAGGAAATTGAGGAATGGTTGGATAGAAATATGCATGAATTCGCGGCGCAAGAAAATAGAAATCCATGCTTAACAAAAGAGCAGTGGTTGGATAGATACCTATACATAGAGATACACAAGATTTTCTTTTTTTCCTTCCCAATCTAAATATACGAGTGGATCACTAAATTGGCAGACAACCAAGGAAGGTGGAGGCTTGATGGTCCAATAGTGTGGAACTCAGTGCTAGTGTGGAGAATGGAAGCCTTTGAAGATAAGATGCACACATTGTCAATAACTGACTTGATAGAATCATAGGAGGATTTGTGACAAAATTCATGATTGATACCCTAGTCAGCTACAACAAAGCAGAGAAACGCTTCTTGAAGGGACTGCGAGGTAAGTATCTAAGATATTTGAATACTTGGATTAAGATTCCCTTGTGTGAAATGTGGGTTATGCCATTACCTTGATGTTTGGAGCTACGGGAAGTGGAAAGTTCTTCAGGGATAGAGGGAGAACAGGTCCTGAATATAGCTCATTGATTGAACCTCCTCTGAGTGACAATGAAGGAGCAGCACAGGCTTCACTGCAGAGCGCTATCTAGTTAATAAGGCAAGAGTTTATGTGAATTCCTTGTCCATCAACACCACCTCCACCTTTACCTCCACAACATACACCTTTGCCTAGACTGCCACCACCTCCGCCACCATTAAATATGTCTAATACAATGAAGTTTCCCATTTTCAAGGGCTTGGGAAATGAGGACCCAAACCAATTTTCGTATGTTGTGAAGTTTTCAACAACTGCCTCTTTTACTGGAATGTTATGATGAGTTGGAGTTACTTGCAAACCATCTTCCAAAGGTTCCTCTACAACTTCTCTAAGTGGAGAAACAAATGTAGAGCGTTATTTTGATTTATCTTTTTCTGAAACATCTTCAACTGCTGGACTATTTGGATTGGAAGGTGATTTAGGGATAATTGGTATATGAGAGTCCTTGAGTTTGGTTTTGGTAGGTTGCTTGATTGTCTTCTGCTTAGGATCATTAGGGATGTCTATTCTCCTACTTCTCAAGTTATACTGCTTGTGGACTTCATACACAGATGTATCATACCCTTGCTTAAAATCAAAGGATTCCCCTTATTGCATTTGAAACTGACCAAGAGTATGAGCCTCTTGATGTTCTTGAGTTAGGAAAATTGGTTATCCACTATTGAGACCCATTAGGTTAATGTGGGGGTCCTCTGTTGGTTCACTAGATGTGGAGGCTTCTGCATAGTTTTCTTGGAAGGGGGGCCTTATGTTTTGGTCTAGACCAACTTTTCCTACATTGGGGTTTTGATTTTTTCTAAAGTTCAGATTTCTTGCATTGCTGTTTGGTTGGCTCTCCCATGAAGATTTCCTCTCAATAGTTTCCACTCTATCTCCCAGCCTGCCCATGCCTTTAATGATTGCATCAAGTTTTTGTTGAAAGGCAGATGGTTCTTCTTTGAAAGTTGTTCTTCTTTCAGATCTAGCTCAATTTCGTTTAGAAATCATATTGGCTTCAATGCTCACAGCTATGCTCTGCATATCTTCAAGGCTAGGAGGAGCTCTCTCCCTGAGCTGGTAAGCCATGTCTGAGTCAAATCCATCAGGTAATTTGATTAATGCTAAGTCTGGTGGTGGTATAAGATTTATTGGAATAGCATGGTAGGTATTGTTGAATCTGGCACAATAATCTTGGACACTTTCCTGTGGGCCTCTCTTCAAGTTCTCATATTCCGTTAAGATGTGTAAAGGGTCTTTTTCTTTTCCCACCTGTTCAGGAAAGTCTGATAAAGGGCATATGGATTAGCTATTGTGTTTGCAGGGAGTGACCTAAACCAGGTCCTTACATCACCAGTTAAGCTCTGGACAAAAAATTTCATCCTGACATCATCATCATCAATCTCATAGTTTTCAAAATAGTCTGTCATCTTCTTGGTATGCTGTTGAGCAGTGTAAGTGCTAGTACCATCAAAATAGGTAATTTTTCCCTGATAATCCTATGGCATAGCCCCTGGCTTGGCAGGCAACTGTAGGGGAGCATATCGATTTGCCATATTAGCAGGAAAATGTGGGACAACTGGAAGCATAGTGATAATAGCTGAGATAAGTGTTGTGGATGAAGGGGTGGAAAGGAGGTTTTGGAGTGATAAAGGTGAATTGGAAGAAGCTACATCAATAGGAAGAAAAGCTTGAGATTTTACTATAGTGAGTTGAGTTTCAATAGGGTTCTGCTGTGGTGTTTCAAGATTTGAATCAGTAGAACTCTCTTGATTTTAAGGTTTCCTAAGGATCTTAGGAATCAAATTTGGATTGTCAAAAATAGCTGGAGGATTCGGGGTCTAGGTTTGACCTAGTGTAATGAGTTTTCTTCTTTGGATCCAGCTTCCAAAAATATTTTGAGTATTTTCTGTTAATATTTGGAGGATACAAGTTTTGACAATATCTTAAAGGAAGTTCCTGAAATGTAGGAGGAGTTGGGCTTTCCTTCAGGTAGGTTTGAAACAAGGATGGCCAAACAAATCTTTGAGAAAATTGTTTAAAATATAAAGATAAACTAGAGTTAGACTGAAGTATCTTTTATTTACTCTTGTGATTGCATAGAAAAGATAATTTCAAAGGCTGCCTGGCTAACTTCAGGCTCCATCTGTAGCTTTAGAGACTAGACAATAGTAACAGACATTCATTCAGTCCCCAACGGAGTTGCCAATGATGTTATGACTCAGGTTGTTCCCCAAAACTTGTGAGAAAAGGGATTACAACCGAGGTAACCACTAACCAATCTTTTAGATGCAACTTCTAGCCAAACTGCATCCAGAGAGGGCTCTCTCCTTATAATTTAACTTTGTTATTTGAATTATTTTATGCTAGTTATGATGTGCAGGGTTTTGTTTTAAGTTTGTTGGATGGTGATTTTAAACAGAGCTGGGATGCAAGTCTGAAACAGTTTATTCCATTAGGAAAATGGAGTCTATGAATATGGACTACTGAGTGTGTTTCTCTAATAAAGGGAAATACCACAGAGCAAGACAATCAGTTTTGGAACAATATTGAAATCTAGAAATTGATGGAATGTAAGCCAGTGGGTGAAGGGCGGTCAAGAATCCTTCATCATGATGGCAGAGGGAAAGCGCATGAAAATTATCAAGGAGCAGTAAAGAATTCCTTGGAAATTTTCAAAGTGAAAGAATTAGTGGAAACATAAGCATCTAAGAATTCCTGTTTATCCTAATTCTGAAGAAAACATAAATAACAACAGGAATTGAACACATAGTGTATTTAAACAAGTTTTGGGCTATTCTTTTTCCCTGTTACTAAGATTATGAAAAATATGTGAAATTTGCAAATATAGAAAACACAAAACATAGTTTAGAACTACTTATTGATCCATAGAAAGACCCAGGAATTCTATAGCAGAGCCTAGAACATCAAATGCACATTTAGATAGTCCAGCAGCAGTGCACTTCAACAGCCTTTGTATTAAAAACTCTCAGAGCTACAACATGGTCCAAAGAGGAAAATCACCAACTCCGAATACATTTCTTGGGGAGGTATTTATACAAAAGAGAGTTACAAAATATCTTGTGGATAAGATATGAAGCAATAACTTCCTTCACCTACCCTGACAAGGGAATAAATGCATAAATAAATGTAGGAGTAATTGTTGCTGTGCTGGCTGCTTTAATTGATAAGATATTTTTGACTTTTTAATTCAGGAAGTTGGCTGGTAGTTGTGTCTTTACTTTGCATTCCTGCGTTGTTGTCCTGATCCTTTCACCTGCTCTTGATTTTGCTTTAACGCGTCCTACTCCTCGCTTTACCTCCTTCCTCTATTGTTCCAATCTTTATTATATCTGCCACGTGTTTTTTTATTTGATCAACTGTAGATAAAAAGAAAAATCCAAATTACCTTGGTAAAATTTCCAGCATGCTCTGCCACCATTGGTCTGTTGGCAACTGATGTCTTTGTATTTTTAATAGTGTTTCATCAGCCTCAGTATACCTGTAGAAGTTGGGCTTGACTTCAAAAAGATGATTTATTTCATGTTCAATATAAAACAAATTTTCTAATTTGTCATATAAACTTTGTCTGGAGGGAGGTCCTGTGCCTTTTGAAGTGCTTGATGATGTTGTGATCTGATTTGTAACATATGTGTTTACCCTATGAGCATATTGTTTATGTGATAACAGTCTTTGATTGTTGGTTAGTAAACTGGGTAGACCCTTCTACTGCAAGACTGTGAACTTCTCTGTGAAGGCATTAATCTCCATCTACATTTCTTGGCACTTCATTTCCAAAGTTTGTACAAAATTCCTCATTGTTAGCACCTTTTTTACTGTCAAAATGGTGCCTGTTCTGTCCGTTATCTCCAAAGTTTCTAGTTGTTCTTTAGTATGAGTGTTCAAAAAATGGATCAGTTTGTTGGCCTGCTTAGGCATGTTTCCCAATGATGCCCTGGCCCTTTGAATTTCCACTTGGGCCCTTTCTATCAATTCTATTTGTTCATGGATTGTTTGAATTGATTCCCATTGGTCAGTAATAGACTGGCCAATTTTGGTCCACAAAATCATTTTGATGTCTGCAAGGTGAGATCCTTTTCCAATGATTTGACCTTGTTCTCTAGGGCCTTTACCTCTTTGGTTTTCTCTGCCACTTTTATCTTTGATTTGTCATAGCTTACCTCTAGTTTGGCCAATTTTTCTTTTTCCTCTTTGAGCTCTGACATTTGGGCTTCTAGCTCTTTTACTACTTTCATCATTTCTTCCATCCTCATGCTGGTCTCTGTATCTGTTGTTGTTGCTGCTGAAGCATTTGTAGCTGTTGTACCTGTTGTTGATATGGGCACAGTGGGAGGGATTGCTGCTGTGACTGTGGGGGGAGCAGTGATAACTGTTGGAGCTGTTTCAAGTGGCTGGGAGGTCGACTCTCCCTGCTTGGCTTGCAATTCTTTGTCCAACTCTTGCTCTGTTTTAATTAGCCTTTGATTCATCCTCATCAACAAATCCATTACATCTTATTCTACTTTATCTTGTGCCAGTTCTATTGTTTGTGGATGCATGGTGATAGGCAGCTTCAATTGCTTCCTAAGTGCAACAATATCTTCTTCTTCTTTGTCAGTTCTTTGATGCCCTTGGAATCCTTGGTATCATGTCCCAGCTCAATAATTATCTCTTCTAGAGTATTTATTCTATTGTCTTTGGCTAAAGAAGATATCTTTTCCAAATCCAATTGGGTAGGTGTATTACTTAATGAATTCTTAAATTGGTGGGCCAGCATTGCCTTGTCTACCAATGTAGCATAGACCATTTCACCAGTTTGTTTGTGCAGTTCTATCTGGTCCATTGGGTTTATATATTTTGCAAGGACCTCTAGATTGGTCCTTATGTAGTCAGTTGTAGACTATGGTTCCTGAACTTTAGGCTTAAAATGAGTTAAGACCATTTTCTCCTCCTTAATGTCATAAGCTGCCATTAGTCTTTACTGTTTGGAGGATGTCATTTTGAGAAATTGATCATAAAGCTGAATTCTCAATGACTCATTTTGGGCCTTAATCTCCATGAATGTTTGTTTAATATCAGATCGTTTCTTAGTCTGCGACCTTGAGGAGGAAACTTCCATATCATGCTGCCTCACCATTTCTTGCCCGTGAGATCTTGTGGATGTTTGTTGGCTAATGGCCCTCTCTCCTCTTGTACTTTCCGTGATTTCTTCAACAATGTCCTCTTCAGGTAGAGGATCTACCCTTTGTCTTTTGGCCTCTGGCTATTCTGTTGATCCACTTGCAGGTGTGGTCTCTTCTCTGTCTCTTTTCTTACTTCTTTCCTCAGGAAGAGGAGTCTGTAGTGTTGCTACTTCTGGTTCTTTTGTCTGTAGTGAAGGGGCTTGCCCTTGACTGTGTTCCTTTGAGGTATTTGGCTATTCTGCAATTGTTTCTTGCTCTGTAACCACTATCTCGTTACCCTTTGTTGTCCCTGCTGTTGGTGTAGTCCTTTCTTGGGCAGCTTGTTGTGAAGTTGTGGCAGTTGATGTGCCTTCCTCGATTTGCTGTGATATTTTGAATGACACCTGCCCAAAAGAATCTAAGTCAAGAGTTTTTTCCAGATTTTTCATAGTTTGTTCCATTTTCTCTTCCTCAGTGAGTTGTTCAACTAGTGTGCCCTCCACCCACTCATCTTGGTTGGCAAATTGTTCTATTTCAGGGATGCTGCAATGTTCATAGGGTGCCAGCCTATATTTTATCCTTCTTGCATTGATAAAGCCGTTTGGGTCATAGGGTACCCACCAAAAGCTTCTCTTTAGTCTGAGTGTTTGACCCAATATTTCATCAGCATCCTTCCATCCCTCTTTTTTGTTCATGACATAGGGGCCCCGCTGGTCTCTCAGTTTCAACTGATCATTTTTCTTTGTGCTATGGAAGTGAATCAAATCTGAATTGATGAATTGCCTAAAATATTCCAAGGCAAATAGTCTCATTGGCACATATCTTGGCAGCCTGTAGGGGTACAGCTCATAGCCATATATCCTGATAATAGTGTGATTCTGGTAAAAGTACTAGTCACCTATTTTATAGTTTTTGGAGAGCTATAATATCTTTTGCATATCATATGACAGTATAGGAGGAGGATTTCTCATCAGGAGAGAAGAGACCGGGTATACAAACGTATCAATGAACTCACAGTAAGAGTAGGGAGAGTTGCAGACTTCATGAAAGATTGAGGTCCAAAAAATCACAGACCTCTTTTCCCCTTTAGGGTCCAATTTTCTAATGGGGAATTGGAAACTATCTGGCTGATAATATAAGAACAAATGATAGATATAGGATGAATATTTAAAGACTCCCTCCCTATCTAGATTCAACAGTTGGTCATGTATCTTGTTGGCAATGAATTTGGCATAGTTGTATTTGACAGCAGGGGGCTGCCATGGGGTAAATATAGACATTAAAACCAATATAGTTTCATCAATATGTTCACTTGTCTTGAACCCCAGAAAAAAGATATCATATCAACAAGTAATCTACCCACTTCATTGAAATATGCATAGTGAAAAGGAGGTGGCTCCTTAGGCTGGTGATCTTCTCTCATAAATACTTGGGCAATTTGGGTTATCTCTGAGATGGAGAGTTTGGGACCTTCATTAAGCAATAATTTCATAGTAAAAGGAAACTGAAGCTGAGTTGGTTTGAAGTTTAGCATTTGATTTATGGAGTCAAGAGTTATATGAAAGAGGGTAGTTCCATATGGAGTTTTAACTGCCCTTTGAGTTGGCTCATAGTTCTCACAGCGAAGGTGAATTATCTCAGGGAAAATATTGACAGAGGGGAGGTAGTATATGGGTATATTTGATTCCCATATTCCATAAACATCATTTTGGCTTAGGTAACTGTTTCTGAGCTCACAGAATGCTTACAGATGGTTTTGGTAGCCTACTAAGTCTTGGATTAGATAGTCTTTATCAGCTAAGGGAAGATGTTCCAATTCCTTGTGGGGTGCATTGAGAGGAGTGATACTCAAGGCTACTGACCTTCCATAACTCAATTATGTTGCTTTTAAAACTGGAATTTTTTCGGTCTGTGTAAGTAAAACATGAAAAACAATAGCTTTGTGGATTTCCTCCAGGAATTTCACCATGAAATTGGCTTGTTGGTTTGTATTTAGCTCAGTGGACAGAAATTAGATGGAGAGACAGAACTTGTGGGATTCTTTGGAAAAATGGGCAACAATAGTGGGCAAAAAGGAAGTTTTTGGGGTTTCTCAAAGAGTTTGCAAGGCTGAACAAGCTCAAATTTAGCTCAGTGTGTGGATTTATGGTGAAAATTTGGCAAGACAGAGGTTATGGTGGGAAACACAATATTTTTTCTTCAAATTTTGGGTTATGTGGGAAAATTTTACAGAGAAAACCAACGAAAAACAGGGTTCGGGAGTAAATTCTTGTAAATACCTATTTAAACAGTGAAATGGTCGATTTGCAGGTGACGAGACGAGCTGAGGGGCTGAGCTATGGAGTAAAAACTGCTGGGTGGCGGACTGTACAGCTAATGATGTTTTAGACGTAAATTAACATGCATAGGACGCGTAGAGGAAACAAAGATAAATGAATGAAAATAACATTTCACCCTTTTTTTAACCAAAATTTTGACTTTGGCAGGTTTTGGTGCGCTTTTGTCTGATGACGCTAGCATGACGTAATTTTGTCGTGTAGTAGGGTACGGAAGATGACATGTTAGGTGATGTGGCGGGTGACACGGCGCTGACGTGCGCAGATGATAGGGATGTGACATGGCGAATAGACGGGTGGCGACAAGGGTGACGTCAGCAGATGATGTAGGCATGGTGTTAGCGGGGAGGCAATGGGGTGGTAAGCGGTATTCCCCACACCGCCTTTGGAGGGATGTGGTATTGGAGGAGGGGGCTCCGAACACGTTGGGTGCCTGACACACGTCCTCGGTGTGGCATAAATACCACCCATCCTCCAGACGCTATCGTTCGGCACTTAAGGGCTTCCGATATTGCCGACAGCTGTTAGATCTGTCTGCCATGATCGGACAGTCGACGGGTGATGGAGGTGGCAGCGGCTTATCACTAGGGGACCCGCTATAATATTTCACGTTTGTAATGTTTTGCAGGGTATATTGTAAACTTTGGTTAAATGAGGTTTGGGGGTATAATATGCGGGTTCGGCTATTTATTTAGCCAGAGGCTAAACAAGTCCCGATGGGGCACGTGGAGGGTTGTTATTGGCCCCGGATGGACCAATAACTCCCGACAAAAATTTAAAATATAACTTATAGTTAGCCAAAGATTGGGATATTTAGATGTTTAGGGATTTTATGTATTTTTACATAGTAAGGGAGGGGAAATATTCACATAAGAGCTATATAATAGTGTTAGTAGGTTAATATGAGTATGTGGAATGGATATGTATGGATAAAGGCTAAGTTTATAGAGTGAAAACTTAGGCATGGGGGGAATGAAAGGATACCAAGTTATGAAGTTTAGGAAACTTGGCAAAATGGAATAAAAAATTTTACACAAGAAATGTGGCTTGTTTTGCCTAGGTGAAAACACAGTTTCACTTAGTTTTTTCCATGAAATGAAGTGGACTAAGGGAAGTGAGCAGATCTCATTGTCCTTGGGGGGATGTTAGTAAGTGTTTTTTTGGAAAACTGAGGGAAATTAGTCATGCTCCATTTATTTTGTAACCACCTTGCCATAGCACCTTATGATATTTATGAGTTGTAACCTATTGCAATAGGACCAAATTGCTTATAAGCCTGCTTCTACAACATCAAAACTGCCTACCCAGCCTAGTACACCTAACATTTTTTCTTCATTTTCATTGGGTGCATTTGAACTAGCAAACCCTGATTCTTCTCTTTTCTTTTAGCTGCCCTCCTATCTAAGTCTACCCTTATCTCTTCCAGGGCTCAAATTAAGCTGTTGAGACCCTTTGCTTCTCTACCTAGCTACTTGTCTGCCAAGCTTGAGCTGTTTGTATAGACCTTTATTCTCTATTCTAAGACAAGTAAATTCAAATATGATCTAGCCAGGATTAGACTATCTAGCTATTCATCAACTGTGGTAAGAGTCAACCACCCGTACATAGTGAAATTTTACAAAATATGGAACCTTTGCTGCATGGAAAGGATGAACATATTTGGCACTTCTCCAGTCAATCGTGAAAAATGAAACCTATTGGTATAGGAAGCTAACAGTGGCTCCACTTGGGGATGGCTTTTCCTGGTGAAAAGTCAAGAACAACAGGTCAGATCACCTTATATTCAGTTCTTGCTGTATTCTGAAATTTCTCCTTGTGTTGTTTACAAAATGGTTCCTCTGCAATGTCTGTATTTCTCATGAACTCATTCCAATAATTGCAGCTCTATTTTGGGTAGTCTGTTTGATTATTTCTCATCATTTTAACAGCTCCCAAGTCTGCCTCTTTAGCTTCTTCTGATAGGCTTAAAATGGAATACCCAAAGGTGGCACAATTCCTTGCCTTTTCCTCAAAATTTGTTGTAACCTATTCCCTATTTTATTGCTGTAATAAAGTGCAGAAAGTAGACACTATTATGTACAAATTAAAGTGCTGGTATTTTTAACAAAGTGGATAAAAATAATGCATCAGCATTTGGCCATTGACTAGTCCATCATCTGCCTCTGTACCATCCAGGCTTTTCAAAAAGTAGGTGTTGTTTCCTTGTACAGTCTGAATGATAAATGGTCCTCTCCATAAGAAATCAAATTTTCCATGTTTTCCCATATCTTCTCTTCTGGAATCCCACTTTAAAACTTTATCCCCAATGAAGAAATCCCCTGCTTTGGTTCTTTTATCAAACATCTTTCTAAGCTTTTCTTGTAGAACTTGAGCTCTATGATAGACCTCCTCTCTTGTCTGCTGTAAGTGAATAGTTTGAATGATCCTTCTCTGAATATCATTAGGTTCTGCATATATCTCTTGTAGTAACTTTATCAGTGGGATTCCCAAAGAAGAAGGGAATACTACCTCTATTCCATAAACCAATTGATAGGGGCTGGTCCCAATAGATCTCTTAGTGGTCAATTTGTCTTCCCATAGTGCATTTACAAGCTTTTTATGCCAACTTTTTTTGTTCTCCTCCAAGACTTTCTTAATGATGTTGATCAAGCTCTTGTTGGAGGATTCAGCTAGGCCATTACCTTGAGGGTAGTAGGCTGTAGAATGGCCCAAGGTAATGTGGTATTTATGATAGAAATTAATCATTCTCTTAGACTTAAAGGCAGTAGCATTGTCTGTAATAATTTTCTCCGAGCAGCCAAACCTAGACAAGATGTTGGTCTAAAGGAATTGCATGATTACTGAGTCATTGGCTTGCCTACAAGGGATGGCCTCTATCCACTTGGTAATAGTATGTAGCATTCAAAATCCATTTGTGCTGGCCAGAGGATGAAGGGTGGATTTCCCCAATGAAGTCTAAGCCCCATTGTTGAAATGGTTTTTCAGTGGAAATGGGCTTGAGGGGCACAGGCAGCAACTTTTTCTTGCCTTCAAAAATTTGGCATTTGTGACAAGAAGTTACATATTTTTTCACATCAGCAAATAGGGTGGGCCAATAAAATCCAGCCCTTAGGATTTTATCAGCAGTTGATTTCCAATATAAATGTCCACCACAATCCCCTACATGAAATTCTTTAAGTACTTTGTCAATTTCTTCTTTGATTAGACTATTTAATAAAACACCTTCATGATTTTTCCAAAAGAGAGCATGATCTAAAATGCAGAACTTGGAAGCTTTCATTTTCAAAAATCTTTTCTTAATTCTAGATAATCCTGGAGGAGCTTGCAGGTTTAATAATACAAAAGATATGTCAGCATACCAAGGTGATTATAGAAAGGCTTGATCGATCTGTGGAGTCACCATCTCCTGCTCATTATCCAGTTGATTTATGTCAAGGGCTTGAAAGTTAGTTTCAGTCATGAATTTAGCTAGTCCTTGTCCTTTTATCAGTTTTGTTGGTTTAATTTCAATGTCATATTCCAGTATGGTAGCTATCCATTTGCCCCTTTCACCTTCAATTCCTTCTGGGTTAGGATGTCTTTAACAACAGTGTTGGGCGCATAAGCAATCACATGAGAGTACAAGATGTAAACTCTAAAGTCCTTGAAGGCCTTTACAAGTTCATATGCTTGTTTGTCCATGATTTTATATTTGAGTGGAGCATATCTAAGTGCTTTGCTAAAGAAGGCTATGGGTTTTTCACATCCCTGGTCATCTTTTTGAAGCAAAACAACAGTAATTGTATGTTCTGATGCAAACGAGAATATGATAAAGTCTTTGTCAAAATTGGGGCTTGTGAGGACTAGTGTTTGAGTCAAAGATTTTTTGATTTCTTCAAAGGCTTGCTTAGCTTCTATTGTCCACTTAACCTTGGAGTCATTTTTCAGCATGTTCTTTAGCAATCTTATTAGCTCGGCCAAATTTGGTATGAATCTTCTTAGGAAGTTGATCTTCCCCAAAAAGGCTTCTAGTTCTTTAATGTTTCTAGGGTGAGGGACTTGCAGAATAGCCTGTATTCTGTACGGATCAATTATAATGCCTTCTTTAGAGATAATATGGCCCAATAACTTTCCTTCTTCTTGGCCAAACAATGATTTCTTTGGATTTAGTGATATACCATATTTTCTACAAATTAAGAATACTTGCCTGAGATGATCTAGGTGTTCTCGATCTGATTTGGAAAAAGCTGTAAGGTCATCTAGGTAAATGACTAAAAAGTCATGGATCTCTTTAGCAAAAGCAATATCCATGGCTCTTTGAAAGGTTTCTCCTTCATTCTTGAGTCCAAAAGGAATTTTCACATATTTGAATGTCCCCTAAGGGGTTGTGAAAGCAGTTTTATCTTGGTCATCCGGGTGCATTAGGATTTGATTGAAGCCTGAGAATCCATCTAACAGTGATATCCTTGAAGCACCCACTACCCTTTGCAGAATGTGATCCATTTTGGGTAAGAGGTAATTATCCTTTAAAGATACTTTGTTCAAATGTCTCAAATCAACACACAGCCTAATCTCCCCTGTCTTCTTTCTGGTGGGCACTAAATTTGAAACCCATTCTAAAAATCTGATTGGAGCTATAATTCCAGCTTCATACATTCTCTTAACTTCTTTCTCAATCAAAGGGAGCAGCGCAGGGTTGACCCTCCTAAGTTTCTATTTGAAAGGTTTTTGGTTTTCTTTGAGAGGTATGGTGTGTTGGATGACTGCAGTGTCATAAGACTTAAGGTCCTCATAACTCCATGAAAAGACGTATTGAAATTATTTGAATAGTTCAATATACTTGAGTTTTTGGTCAGGAGGCAGGGCTTTGGACAATTTTATCATTTTGGGGTTCTCTGCAGTTCCTAAATTACAGTCCTCAATTTATGCATTTAATGGCTGCATTTTAGGTTTCCTATAGATGTCATTTGAGTCAAAAATTTCCTCTAAAGGAGTGAGGCCTATAGGTAGAAAATTATCCTTTAACTCAATGACTTCACATTCTGCTCCAATGGCATCCTCACATTCTTTTTCTTGAAGTATCTGTAAATCTGTTTTAGTGAACTTAGTGGGATGTAGAATTTGGTTTGTTGTTTCAGCAGAGATATGTGTTTCAATTTTGTCTATTTGATTACTTTCATCTATTGTGTTGGTATCCGTTTTTGTGCTTGAGAAATCCTCTTTCAAAGTCAGGAAATTGTTGATTTGTGTGTCATTTTCAAACACCTGCTAGTTTTTAACATTATCTGGTACAATAGGTCTATGTTTGATTTCGGTGGTGAATCAGTGATTGGGCTTAAATGGCAATTTGCAAGTGCTTGCAAAGGTTGCTAGACTATGAGCATGGAGATTTTGATTCCCTAGAATCTTGGTCAATTGGGATTCAAGAAAGGTGTTGAGAATTTCCATTTTAGTAGCTCTGTATGATCTCAGCCTAAGATAATTTGTATTGAAGTTACCCTTTATTTGTTGAATGATGAGGTTAGAATCTCCCAAAATTGATATTCGAGCTGCACCTAGGATTTTGATCACTTTGAGCCCTAAGAGGAGGGATTCATATTCGGCCATGTTGTTAGTGCATCTGAAATTCAATCTATATGCATGTCCCTCAGCGTGGTCATCCTTCATATTGTGTATCCAAATCCCTGCCCCTACTCCTAACTTATTAACAGATCCATCAAACTCTAGGTACCATAGGTTTTCTTGATTTGAACTGGTATTAGGAGCTTTTTCAATTTTCTCAGCAGGCATAGTTGGATTTTTAGTCTCATGGGATTCTTCATGTGTGACTATCAATTTATTGTTCTCCAAGACTTCTTGAATCTGAACTGTGGATTCTTTATCTAGGAATTCATCTTGACTTAAAGCCACAATTTTAACATCAGTTGGGGTATGAATCTCAGTGTTGTACAAGATAAAAGAGTCCATGTCTGAATGCATAGAATAAATGGGAAATTTTTGGGGTTTTTCTTGACTACTTACCACATATTTCATCAAAGTTTCTCGGTATAGCCTCTTAGGCTGGCCGAAGATTGAGATGGTAACATAAGACATGTCCAGTTGCAAGGATCCCTGTAACTTGGCACCCCAGGATCTATATAACAACATTCCATACTTGGGTGGAATATCAGCTACCACCACATCCATCAAAATTTTCTTGGCTGGATATTGGACTAATGACACACACAAATCCTTGATTAAGCCTAGACAATGGACCTGACTAGAATCAAAGTAAAATAGGTCTTTGTATGGCCTTGTCATATCTAGGTCCAACTTTTCCATGACAGATTTTGGCATTAGATTATGGGAAACTCTTGAATCAAACATTGCATTGTGAAGCACCTTGTCATGAATGTTTAAACTTACATAGAAGGGAGGGACCCCTCCATCTACTGATTTACCATTTGCTTCAGGGCCAAATATGAGTTCTGGTTGATCATCAAGGATATTCACTAAATCTTTGTTTTGTGAATTTTGTAATGGTCTGGTGATTTTTTCTCTAAAAACTTCATGCCTAGCCAATTTAGATAATGAAATGGCTACTTTTAACTTACTTATTTCAACCTCTATATTAAAGGGTTTTTCTATTTGTATTTTGCCATTTTGGGCAGCAAGGTTGTGTTTTTCAACTAAGTTTTCAACAACTACCTCTTTTACTGGAATGTTATGATGAGTTGGAGTTACTTGCACACCATCTTCCAAAGGTTCCTTTACAACTTCTTTGAGTGGAGAAACAGATGTAGAGCGTTGTTTTGATTTATCTTTGTCTGAAACATTGTCAACTATTGGACTATTTGGATTGGAAATTGATTTAGGGATAATTGGTATATGAGAGTCCTTGAGTTTGGTTTGGTAGGTTTCTTGATTGTCTTCTACTTGGGATCATCAAGGATGTCTATTCTCCTACTTCTCAAGTTATACTTCTTGTGGACTTGATACACAACTGTATCATACCCTTGCTTAAAATCAAAGGATTCCCCTTATTTCATTTGAAACTGACCAAGAGTATGAGCCTCTTGATCTTCTTGAGTTAGGAAAATTGGTTGTCCACTATTGAGACCCATTAGGTTAATGTGGGGTTCCTCTGTTGGTTCACTAGATGTGTAGGATTCGGCATAGTTTTCTTGGAAGGGGGCCTTATGTTTTGGTCTAGACAAACTTTTCCTACATTGGGGTTTTGATTTTTTCTAAAGTTCGGATTTCTTGCATTGATGTTTGGTTGGCTCTCCCATGAAGATTTCCTCTCAATAGTTTCCACTCTATCTCCAAGCTTATACATGCCTTTAATGATTGCATCAAGGTTTTGTTCAAAGGCAGATGGTTCTTCTTTGAAAGTTGTTCTTCTTTCAGATCTAGCTCAATTTCGTTTAGAAATCAGATTGGCTTCAATGCTCACAGCTATGCTCTGCATATCTTCAAGGCTAGGGGGAGCTCTCTCCCTAAGCTGGTAAGCCATGTCTGAGTCAAATCCATCAGGTAATTTGATTAATGCTAAGTCTGGTGGTGGTCTAAGATTTATTGGAATAGCATGGTAGGTATTGTTGAATCTGGCACAATAATCTTGGACACTTTCCTGTGGGCCTCTCTTCAAGTTCTCATATTCTGTTAAGATGTGTAAAGGGTCTTTTTCTTTTCCCACCTGTTCAAGAAAGTCTGATAAAGGGCATCTGGATTAGCTATTGTGTTTACAGGGAGTGACCTAAACCAGGTCCTTACATCACCAGTTAAGCTCTGGACAAAAAATTTCATCCTGACATCATCATCATCAATCTCATAGTTTTCAAAATAGTCTGTCATCTTCATGGTATGCTGTTGAGCAGTGTAAGTGTTAGTACCATCAAAATAGGTAATTTTTCCCTGATAATCCTATGGCATAGCCCCTGGCTTGGCAGGCAACTGTAGGGGAGCATATCGATTTGCCATATTAGCAGGAAAATGTGGGACAACTGGAAGCATAGTGATAATAGCTGAGATAAGTGTTGTGGATGAAGGGGTGGAAAGGAGGTTTTGGAGTGATAAAGGTGAACTGGAAGAAGCTACATCAATAGGAAGAAAGGCTTGAGATTTTACTATAGTGAGTTGAGTTTCAATAGGGTTCTGCTGCGGTGTTTCAAGATTTGAATCAGTAGAACTCTCTTGATTTTCAGGCTTCCTAAGGCTCTTAGGAATCAAATTTGGATTGTCAAAAATAGCTGGAGGATTCGGGTCTGGGTTTGACCTAGTGTAACGAGTTTTCTTCTTTGGAGCCATCTTCTAAAAATATTTTGGGTATTTTCTGTTAATATTTGGAGCATACAAGTTTTGACAATATCTTGAAGGAAGTTCCCGAAATGTAGGAGGAGTTGGGCTTTCCTTCAGGTAGGTTTGAAACAAGGATGGCCAAACAAACATTTGAGACAACTGTTTAAAATCTAAAGCTAAACTAGAGTTAGACTGAAGTAGCTTTTATTTACTCTTATGATTGCATAGAAAAGACAGTTTCGAAGGCTGCCTGGCTAACTTCAGGCTCCATCTGTAGCTTTAGAGACTAGACAGTAGTAACAAACATTCATTCAGTCCCCAACGGAGTCGACAATGATGTTATCACTCAGTTTGTTCCCCAAAACTTGTGAGAAAAGGGAATACGGCCGAGGTAACCACTAACCAATATTTTAGATGCAACTTCTAGCTAAAATGCATCCAAAGAGGGCTCTCTCTTTGTAATTTAACTTTGTTATTTGAAGTATTTTATGCTAGTTATGATGTGCAGGGTTTTGTTTTAAGTTTGTTTGGATGGTGATTTTAAACAGAGCTAGGGTGCAAGTCTGAAACAGTTTATTCAATTGGGAAAATGGAGACTATGAAGATGGACTGCTGAGTGTGTTTCTCTGATAAAGGGCAATACCACAGAGCAAGATAATTAGTTTTGGAACAATATTGAAATCTAGAAATTGATGGTATGTAAGCCAGTGGGTGAAGGGTAGTCAAGAATCCTTCATCATGATGGTAGAGGGAAAGCGCATGAATATTATCAAGGAGCAGTGAAGAATTCCTTGGCAATCTTCAAAGTGAAAGAGTTAGTGGAAACAGAAGCATCTAAGAATTCCTGTTTATCCTAATTCTGAAGAAAACATAAATAACATCAGGAATTGAACATAGAGTGTACTTAAATAAGTTCCGGGCTATTCTTTTTCCCTATTACTAAGATTATAAAACATATATGAAATTTGAAAACATAGAGAACAAAAAACACAGTTTAGAACTACTTATTGATCCATAGAAAGACACAGGAATTCTGTAGCAAAGCCTAGAACATCAAATCCACATTCAGACAGTCCAGCTGCAGTGCACTTCAACAACCTTTGTATTAAAAAAACTCAGAGCTACAGTGTGGTCCAAAGAGGAAAATCACCAACCCCGAATACATTTCTTGTGGAGGTATTTATACAAAAGAGAGTTACAAAATATCTTGTGGATAAGATATGAAGCTATAACTTCCTTCACCTACCCTAACAAGGGAATAAATGTAGAAATAAATGTAGGAGTAATTGTTGTTGTGTTGGCTGCTTTAACCGATAAGATATTTTTGACTTTTTAATTCAGGAAGTCAGCTAGTAGTTGTGTCTTTACTTTGCATTCTTGCGTTGCTGTCCTGATCCTTT
The DNA here is from genome assembly GCA_000404065.3 of Pinus taeda. Classification (NCBI taxonomy): domain Eukaryota; kingdom Viridiplantae; phylum Streptophyta; class Pinopsida; order Pinales; family Pinaceae; genus Pinus; species Pinus taeda. Next base: position 31,816 of record APFE031389762.1, on the reverse strand, counting down.
CACCTGCTATTGATTTTTCTTTAGCGTGTCCTAGTCCTCGATTGACCTCCTTCCTCTATTGTTCCCATCTTTATTATATCTGCCACGTGTTTTGTTATCTGACCAATTGTAGATAAAAAGAAAAATCCAAATTACCTTGGTAAAATTTCCAGCATGCTCTGCCACCATTGGTCTGTTGGCAACTGATGTCTTTGTATTTTTACTAGTGTTTCATCACCCTCATTATACCTATCGAAGTTGGGCTTGACTTTAAAAAGATGATATATTTCATGTTCAATATAAAACAAATTTTCTAATTTGTCATATAAACTCTGTCTGGAGGGAGGTCCCATGTCTTCTGAAGTGCTTGATGATGCTGTGATCTGATTTGTAACATATGTGTTTACCTTGTGAGCATATTGTTGATGTGATAAAAGTCTTTGATTGCTGGTTAGTAAACTGGGTAGACCCTTCTGCTACAAGACTGTGAACTTCTCTGTGAAGGCATTAATCTCCATCTACATTTCTTGGCACTTCCTTTCCAAAGTATGTACAAAATTCCTCATTGTTAGCACCTTTTTTACTGTCAAAATGGTGCCTGTTATGTCTGTGATCTCCAAAGTTGCTAGCTGTTCTTTAGTATGAGTGTTCAAAAAATGGATCAGTCTGTTGGCCTGCTTAGGCATGTTTCCTAATGATGCCCTAGCCCTTTGAATTTCCACTTGGTCCCTTTCTATCAACTCTATTTGTTCATGGATTGTTTGAATTGATTGCCATTGGTCAGTAATAGACTGGCCAATTTTGGTCCACAAAATCATTTTGATGTCTGCTAGAGGTTTATGCAAGGTGAGATCCTTTTCCAATGATTTCACCTTGTTCTCCAGGGCCTTTACCTCTCTGGTTTTCTCTGCCACTGTTATCTTTGATTTGTTATAGCTCACCTCTAGTTTGGCCAGTTTTTCTTTTGCCTCTTTGAGCTCTGACATTTGGGCTTCTAGCTCTTTTACTACTTTCATCATTTCTTCCATCCTCATGCTGGTCTCTGGCTCTGTTGTTGCTGCTGCTGAAGCATCTATAACTGTTATACCTGTTGTTGATGTTGGCACAGTGGGAAGGATTGCTGCTGTGACTGTGGGGGGAGTAGTGATAACTGTTGGAGCTGTTTCAGGTGGCTGGGAGGTCGACTCTCCCTGCTTGGATTGCAATGCTTTCTCCAACTCTTTCTCTGTTTGAATTAGCCTTTGATTCAACCTCATCAACAAATCCATTACATCTTTTGATTTTTCTTGTGCTAGTTCTATTGTTTGTGGATGCATGGTGACAGACAACTTCAATTACTTCCTAAGTGCAACAATATCTTCTTCCTTCTTCTTTATCAGTGCTTTGATTCCCTTGGCATCCTTGGGATCATTCCCCAACTCAATAATTATCTCTTCTAGAGTCTTTATTCTGTTTTGTTTGGCTAAAGAAGATATATTTTCCAAATCCAATTGGGCAGATGTATTACTTAATGACTCCTTCAACTGGTGGGCCAGCATTGCCTTGTCTGCCAATGTAGCATAGACCATTTCACTAGTTTGTTTGTGCAATTCTATCTGGTCCATTGGGTGTATATCTTTGGCAAGGACCTCTAGATTGGTCCTGATGTATTCAGCTGCAGACTGTGGTTGTTGAACTTTAGGCTTAAAATGAGTTAAGATCATTTTCTCCTCCTTAATGTCATAAGCTGCCATTAGTCTTTACTGTTTGGAGGGTGTCATTTTGAGAAATTGATCATAAAGCTGAATTCTCAATGACTCATTTTGGGCCTTAATCTCCATGAATGTTTGTTTAATATCAGATCATTTCTTAGTTTGCGACCTTGAGGAGGAAACTTCCATACCATACTGCCTCTCCATTTCTTGCTTGTGAGAGCTGGTGGATGTTTGTTGGCTGATGGCCCTCTCTCCTCTTGTGCTTTCTGTGATTTCTTCAACAATGTCCTCTTCAGGTAGAGGATCTACCCTTTGTCTTTTGGCCTCTGGCTGTTCTGCTGATCCACTTGCAGGTGTGGTCTCTTCTCTATCTCTTTTCTTACTTCTTTCCTTAGGAAGAGGAGCCTGTAGTGCTGGTAGTTCTGGTGCTTTTGTTTGTAGTGAAGGGGCTTTCCTTTGACTGTGTTCCTTTGAGGTAGTTGGTTGTTCTGCCATTGTTTCTTGCTCTATAACTACTATCTCCTTTCCCTTGCTGTCCCTGCTGTCGGTGTAGTCCTTTCTTGGGCAGCTTGTTGTGAAGTTGTAGTAGTTGATGTGCCTTCCCTAGTTTGCTGTGGTATTTTGAATGACACCTGCCCAAAAGAATCTATGTCAATAGTTCTTTTCCAAAATTTTCATAGTTTGTTCCATTTTCTCTTCCTCAGTGAGCTGTTCAACTAGTGTGTCCTCCACCCACTCATCTTGGTTGGAAAATTGTTCTATTTCAGGGATGTTGCAATGTTCATAGGGTGTCAGCCTATATTTTATCCTTCTTTCATTGATAAATCCATTTGGGTCATAGGGTACCCACCAAAAGCTTCTCTTTAGTCTGAGTGTTTGACCCAATATTTCATCAGCATCCTTCCTTCCTTCTTTTTTGTTCATGACATAGGGGCCTAACTGGTCTCTCAGTTTCAACGGAGCCTTCTTCTTTGTGCTATAGAAGTGAGTCAAATATGAATTGATGAATTGTCTAAAATATTCCAAGGCAAATAGTCTCATTGGCACATATCTTGGCAGCCTGTAGGGGCATAGCTCACAACCATATATCCTGATAACAGTGTGATTCTGGTAAAAGTACCAATCACCTATTTTGTAGGTTTTTGGAGATCTTTAATATCTTTTTCATATCATATGACAGTCTAGGAGGAGGCATTCTCATCAGGAGAGAAGAGACCAGGTATACAAATATATCAATAAACTCACAGTAAGAGTAGGGAGAGTTGCGGACTTCATGAAAGATTGAGGTCCAAAAAGTCATAGACCTCTTTTCCCCTTTAGGGTCCAATTTTCTAATGGGGAATTGGAAACTATCTGGTTGATAATATAAGAATAGATGATAGATATAGGATGAATACTTAAAGACTCCCTCCCTATCTAGATTCAACAGTTGGTCATGTATCTTGTTGGCAATGAATTTGGCATAGTTGTATTTGCAGCAGGGGGCTGCCTTGGTGTAAATATAGACATTAAAACCAATATAGTTTCATCAATATGTTCACTTGTCTTCAACCGCAGAACAAAAGATATCATATCAACAAGTAATCTACCCACTTCATTGAAATATGCATAGTGAAAAGGAGGTGGCTCCTTAGGCTGGCGATCTGCTCTCATAAATACTTGGGCAATTCGGGTTATCTCTGAGCTGGAGAGTTCAGGACCTTCATCAAGCAAGAATTTCATATTAAAAGGAAACTGAAGCTGAGTTGGTTTGAAGTTTAGCATTTGATTTATGGAGTCAGGAGTTATATGAAAGAGGGTAGTTCCAGATGGAGTTTTAACTGCCCTTTGAGTTGGCTCATAGTTCTCATAGCAGAGGTGAATTATCTCAGGGAAAATATTGATAAAGGGGAGGTAGTATATGGGTAGATTTGATTCCCATATGCCTTAAACATCATTTTGGCTTAGGTAACTATTTCTGAGCTCACAAAATGCTTGCAGATGGTTTTGGTAGCCTACTAAGTCTTGGATTAGATAGTCTTTATCAGCTAAGGGCAGATGTTCCAATTCCTTGTGGGGTGCATTGAGAGGAGTGATATTCAAGGCTACTGGACCTTCCATAACTCAATTCTGTTGCTTAAAAAATTGGAATTTTTTCGGGTTGTGTAAGTAAAACAGGCAAAACAATAGCTATGTAGATTTTCTCCGGGAATTTCAACGTGAAATTGGCTTGTTGGTTTGTATTTAGCT
>APFE031389762.1:0-21991 GCA_000404065.3 Pinus taeda | reverse complement strand
AAAATGCAAAATATCGACCTTCTTCTTTAAATATGCAAAACAATAAAAACCTCACTACAAAAAAATAAAAATAAAAACAAGAAAATATGAAGAAGAAGATGACTTCCAAAGTTATTAAATTTACAAAATAATTATCTACATTTCATACATTATAAAATTAAAAGTAAAAACAAAGGCCTTTTAAAAAAAAGGCATGGTGTAGAATTACCACTTTTTTAAATCAACATCAAAATCACAACCATTCTAAAATGCAATGTACATAAAAATATTTATAGTGCCAAAAACTATGCTCTAAAAAAAGCATGCGTGTTCTACATCACCCATTTTCAAAATCGGGTCACTTTTTTGCTATCTCTACAAAATGGGTAACAATATCAGTTCCCATTTCAAAGTTTACGTTGTTTCGGTTGGACGTGAATGTTTTTCCTAAAGAAACATGGGAGGGAATGGAGAGACCTGCATTGTAGTGGTTTTCGATTCAATTGAGGATGGAAAATCAACAGAAGATTATCCCCATGAGAAGATTGCAGGGAGTGACAGTAGATATTGAAGGTGCGAGCGCGTTGGCCGATTTTGAAGTGATAGAGATTGTTGATGATAACAATCCATACCCCAAGCTCCTTGGGATTGATTGGGATATCGACATGTATGGGGTAATCATTCTAAAGAAATGGACGATGCCATTTGAAAGAAAATCGCTCTGTGTGGTAGTACCTTTAGACCCTGTAGAAGGACCACACTATACTGAGCTGGTCTGTGATTTTGAGGAAAGTGATGATGATCTGGACCAGATCTATAAAATAATGACGTAAGATCAATATTGGGTTAATTTGACAGCTGATGGATGCATTGCATGGCACCGCGAAAGTTCTTGTACATCAAACTCAAATGAAGAGTTGGAGCACTGGTAGAATAGGTTGCATGAAGTATCTACACTGCGCTATAACATGATGACTAAATCACTGCACTATGTATCGTCAGAGGCAAGAAGTTTGCCTTATTATGATGGCATAACTGACATAGATAAATTTTTGGATGCATTTAAAAGGGAAGTGCCTGAGAAGCATCGCTTCCAAGCACTAGATTTGGCATTGCATGCTACACCCGCAAGGTGGTGGGCTATCCATAAAGACAATTTTGATGGATGGCGTGATTAAAGAAAAATGATGAGGTTGCAGTTTGGTCACCCAAAAGTTTGGCTAACAGAGAAATATGATGGAAGGAATGATCCACGCGATCATTTGGAAAAATGGACTAAGGTTTACGAAACTGAGCCACAATCTAAGTGGGTGCATTTATTCTATCACACTTTGGATGTAATATCAATGAATTGGTACCTAGAAACAAAGGCCTGCCACAACACTAAAGAATGGGAAGTTTTGAGACAGAGATTCTTGATGGCATTCAACTTTGAATATGGGTTTGAATGTATTGACGAGGCATTGTAGGAGGTCAAAGCATCGATCTTCAGAATACCACAGGATCTTTTGGACTTGATTCGACCAGATTGGAGCACCCAATTGCGCCATGCGCTGGAGTGCTATAATGTCACTATTGAAGAATAAGAGAAGGATCCTAGGAACATTAAAATCGAAGAGGTTGAAGGCCACAGTGAATTTGAGGGGCCACAGATAGAGAATCCAGATATCACTACGCTGTTAAAAACTTGATAGGTAAACATTGGCATAGAGGCGAAACCAAAGTTTCTGAAGATAAGGGACTACTGTGATGATGCTACGATGCACAAGATCGTTGCATTGCTCCGTGATTATGAATATTTCTTTCCCAAAAAATTATCGGACTTGGAAGGCGTCATCAGTGATTTGGGAGTGATAAAAATAACTTTAAAACTAGATGCAAAGCCATTTAAGCAAAGGCCATATTACCATAATCCCAAATACAAGGAAAAGGCTCGTCTGGAGTTTGACAAGATTCTTGCAGCATCTATTATTAAACCGGTGGAGAAATTTGATTGGGTGAGTCCAATGGTAGTTCAGGAAAAGAAGAAAAATGATGAAATCAGGATTTGCGTAGATCTTAGGAAGCTCAAAGATGCTTGCATTCATGATCCTTTTCCAATTTTGTTCACAGATGAAGTATTGGATAATGTTGGTGGGCAAGAGGCCTATTTATTCACGGATGGGTTCTCTGGATACCATTAGATAAATATCCCGCTAGAAGACAAGACTCAGACGACCTTGGCGATTGAGTGGGGATGCTTTCAGTATATGGTAATGCCTTATGGGCTTAAAAAAGCATTGACGATCATCTCACGCATAATCATCGTGGCATTCAAAGAGTTCATTCACAATTTTTTGCAGGTATGTTTTGATGATTGGACATTGTTTGGACTGGTAAAGTGCCATGTAGCCAGTTTGCGCTTAATGTTGGATACATGCCAAAGGCATAAGATCGTGCTAAACATGAAGAAATGCTTATTTTGCATCCCTTTCAAAATCTTGTTGGGTCATGTGGTCTGCAGACAAGGATTAGTGGTGGACCCTGCTAAGACCACCATTATAATTAATTTGGAGGTGCCAAAAAGTGTTAACCAGCTGTGTGCAACACTTGGTCATACTGGACACTATCAGAAGCTCATCAAGAGTTATGCCCATATTACTATACCAATGGAAAAGCTACTAAAGAAGGATGATAAATTCTATTGGGATGAATAATTTCAATAGAGTCTGGATGAATTTAAGGAGAAAATGGTCATCGAGCCGATCCTAGTCTTCCCAAATTGGAAGAAGGAATCTCATGTGCATGTGGACGCTTCATGTATTGAGCTGGGAGCAATGCTGGCACAGGCCGGTGAAGAGGAATTTGATCACCCTATAGCGTTCACAGGCATGAACTTGTCTAAGTCTGAAAAGAATTATTCGATGACAGAGCACAAAGGGTTGGCTATGTTGTACGTGCTCCAGAAGTTCAGACATTACCTGTTAGGTGGACACTTTAAGATGTATACAGACCATTCTACATTAAAGTACCTAGTCAACAAGCCTATGTTGGGGGGGAATATGCAGATGGTTACTGTTGTTTCAGGAGTATGATTTCGAGGTAATTATGAAGCTAGGGCAATTGAATGTAGGGCCAGACCAATTGTTGTGCATTGAAACACGAGAGGAGCCCACCAATTTGGAGGATGGACTACCTGATGAACATGTCTTTGTGGTGCGTGTAGCAGATAATCACTTTGCAGACATTATCCACTTCTTGACTACGGGAATGACTCCAAAAGGATACATGAGTCAACTGAAGAAGGAATTGGTGGTGCATGTGGCAGACTTTTCTACTATTGCAGGTCACTTGTATAAGATGGGGTTGGACGAGATATTGCGACATTATGTGCCTGAGTTTGAATGAAACAATATCCTAGCTAAAGCTCATGGAGGGGTTGTGGGAGGACATTATGCATGAAAAGCAACAACATAGAAGATTTTACACACTGGGTTGTGGTGGCTGACATTGCATAAGGATTCCAAAGCATATTGTAAGGAATGTGTGCATGTCAAAAAACCATCAAACCATCACAAAGGGATGAGATTCCTTTGAATCCACAAGTATCATTGTAGCCATTTGAGAAATGGGCAATTGATTTTGTAGGACTGATTCAACCTCTAGGCAAGAAGATAGGTGTGTGGTATGTCATCACCGCGACCGAGTATTTGACCAGATGGGTAGAGTAATATCCCATGAAGGACTGTACAGGGGAAAAAACAACGAAGTTCTTATTTGAATATGTGTTGACCAAGTTCGGTTGTCCAAATATTTTGATGAGTGAGCGTGATACACATTTCTTCAATGAAACGATTAGCGTGCTGACAGAAGAATTCCAAGTTTATCATCAGAAGAGTATGCCATATCATCCTTAGGCCAATGGGACGATTAAGGCATTTAATAAAATATTGGAGGATCCATTAACAAAGGTTTGCAATGCACAAAGGAATGATTAGGACATGCACGTATCAGCAGTATTATGGGCTTACATAACTACTTATAAGAAGTTTACTGGTCAGACGCCTTTTAGGCTTGTCTATGGCATAGAGGCTATGATGCCTATGGAGCACATTGTGCCTAGTTTATGCATAGTGGATTTTACAGGAATGGTGGACCGCAGAGCCTTAGAAGAAAGGCTTGTGCAACTCGTAAAGCTCGAGGAAGATAGATTTTTGGATGGATTCCATCAGCAGGTTCAGAAAGAACGTGAAAAGGCATAGTGCAGTCGACGCATCAAATTGCGCACCATCAAGGTAAATGATTTAGTTTTATTATATGATAGTAAGTTTGGTATGTTTCCATGAAAATTTTAGATGCATTGGCTAAGGCCATATGTCATCAAAGAGATTACAGATGGTGGAGAAGTTCAGCTCGTGAAATTCAATGGAGATCCATTTCTGGAAAATGTAAATGGAAGCCGATTGAATCCATAAAATTGGGATCTGACCCAATGATTACATGATGGTAGTGTAGTCTTAGCACTCAAGGTAGTTGCAAGGAGGTACGAGACTATAAACTACATTGCCCAGTTTGTAGAGTTGTGCAATAGGGGGTCTGCATGAAAGAAAAGGGTGTCACAGTACCAGAAGAAACACGAAGAGAGATGCACTATAGAGGGGAGACCACATAGCATAGCTCAAAAGTGATGTTACTGTCACTCTTCATGATTTGACAGTGAGGAGATGGTTAAGGGGAGCGGGGGGTGACATTTAAGGCTAAATTTAAGAATGAAGTCTTTGAAAATATGCTGCAAATATAGCATTTATGAACGGATTTTGGAGGGAACGATCGAACTTGAATTTGAATTCGCCTATAAATTACGTGTGGTTGTCCAACGAGAAACACTTTACATCCTGAGAATTTCTGTGTTGAGCTGTGGATTGTTTATGAATCCTCAACTTTACACAGATTTGGTTGCTACTTCTGTGTTTGAGAAGTTATCTTAAGAAACTTAATGGTTTATTCTTAGCACCATGTCTAGACCATCTGAGACTGCTAGTACTGGGGAAGCTATCACCTCTAAGGGAGCTACTCCAGAGGTTATGAGTATCGAGGTTCCAACTGCAATGCCTACTGCGCCGAGGTCGCCTAGGTCTAAGCCTACGCTGGTGAGGGAGGTCCCCAAACCAAATAAAGATAAAAAAAGAAGAAGTTTGTGTCATTGCATGAGTCAACAAGGAAGAATGCTGCTACATAGGCCCAAAGGAAAGAAAATTCAAGTGCGAAGAGAAGGGGAAAGTGGTGGATCTAGAGGCTGATGAGGGTACGGAAGATACAGAAATTGAGGGGGTGGACCCTATATCTAAGTTGCCGAAGTACATCCCTCCATGCAAGGGCAAAGTGAATGTCTCAAAGGACCCAGATGTAGGACAATTCCTCCTCAACACACCCCTGTTACCAGAGAACATCACCTTTGAAGGTCCGTGCTTGGCACAGATCCCGCACTTAAAGCTCGAAGATTGGGATTTGGTGGACCACAAGTGATTCCCCCACCTTGGTACCAACACCTTCATGTAAAGGGTCTTCTACAAAGAGTCTGGTGTCACTGCGTTGGAGCCTGTGGAATGGATTCATGGAGTAAGCAAGTTAGGGTTGTTGAACCTGTTGTGGGTACCCAACTATCATCATTCAAACATAAATATGACCGTCATTAAGAAGTTGTTGTTCCTGGTGCATGATAGTTTCTTGTGGCTAAACATGCTAATCTCCATCACCAATATGCTGATTGATCAGATCATGCTATTTCCACACTCTCAATTAAATCTGGCCAAGACATTTGGCAGAAAGATGAGAGAGCACGACCTTGCTGAGAAGATGAAGTACAAGTGTAAACTTGTGAAGAATCCATGTGGGTACTAGATTACTTCAATTACTAACCCCACGGTAAAGGTTGCCACACAAATTTTGGCTAGCAAGGTTATGAGAAAGTGTCGTATTGATGAGGTGCCGACACCAGTGGTTTCATTGGTAGCACAGTTCACAGAGGGTGTGCAGTTCAACTGGGCACACTACTTTTGTAGTGAGTTCCTCATGAACTGTAGAGAGGCACAAGATGAGAGTAAGACATTCCACTATTCGTGGTTGTTGCTCTCAATTGTGCTAGTCACGTGGTATTTTCTGGAGGACAACCAATTTCCTCCAGTAGAGAAATATTTACCTGAAGCCACAAAAATTGCATCTCTCTAGGCCACAAAAGATGTTGCGCGGGTCACCAAGAGAAAATTCTTTTGAGTGCTAATGGAGGTGACCATTTGCGTGACCACCAACCAGAAGCCACAATTGTCACAAACCGTGTTTGAAAAACTCTCCGGTACACAGAGTTTAAAGAGGACTTCCACCATGTATACATCTAGGCGTAGAAGGATCCACAACAGAAGTGGTTCAACCTACCCTACCTTGCTACTGTGATGCTATTGAAGAGGTCATAAAGCGCTGGCCAATAGAGTGGAATCCCAAATCCGATCTGGTTGCAGGAACTAATAAGTCAATGAAGAAGAAGAAGAAGGGCATGACCAAATAGAAGGTTCAACAGTTGGCTGAGAAAAGAAAAAAAGAGGCCAAGGAGAAGGCCTGGGCAGAAGCAGAGTGCGTTGTGAAGAAACAGGAAGAGTAGAAGAGCACGGCTCCTAAAGAAGTTAGAAGTCTCCTTCATCCCAAATAGAGGAGGAAGAGCAGTCAGTGCAAGGTGGAAATGAGTAGCAGGAGAGCTCTCCCTTTCGAGTGAAGCAGTATAAGGAGTAAGAAAAGGAAGGACCGCGGAAGAAGACAAAATCCACAAAGCTATTGTTGGATCCAATTACTTTGATGGATGGCAACTTGGATGAAATTGGAGACAAGGTGTGGGATACTACAATAGAACTGCTGCAGTAGTTTGAGCAGTAGCAAAAGCAGGCACTGAGGACCATCCAGAAGGATCTGCACAAGTTGCATATCCAGACGACTAGAATCCAGGCAAGTGGAGGACAAAGCAGCCATGCATAACCAAGTTTGGCATTGGGAACCACACAAGCCGCAGAGATGGTTTGATCATTAAATCTTTGGAAATTCACGTTGCCTGATGGATATTTGAGCATGGAGGCGACTACTGAAAAGGATATTTTCGGCTCTTTAAATAATATTGGCCTTAACTTGGCCGCACTCCCCAGTGAGTTTCTTCAGACAATGCAAGCAGGTGTAATAGCAGAGGTTAAGGCCCAAGAGCACCACGCGTTGAGCCTGCTAAGTGAGTACAAAGTCAACAACAAATAGATGTTTGTGGAAAAATCAACAGTGGTGGAGGCCTAGAAGAAAGTTCAGGCACAGAATGACCAGCTTGCAACGGTGGTAGCCGAGGCATGAAAAACAGTTCCAAAACTACAAATCCTAGAGGAAGCACTGTTGGCTTGGTGGGGCCTGAGCCAAGTTCAACATTAGTTAGCCAAACAAATCCCTACACTATTAGCCCTTTTAGCATCAACCTGCAAAGCATGGACCGAAGTCTCACCCGAAGCAGTATGGGGGGATGCTGGAACCAAGTTTCAACACCTTGAGATCGTCATGATGTCAGTTTATTCCTTCTATTCCTGCTTTCGTGCAGGTTGTGAAGTTTTATGGCTCTGTCTGCCTAGCCCCTTATTCCTCCCTTTGATACCTCTGCGAAAGTGTACGACTGACCTTCGCACAACCCTTACCTTCAATTCAGATACTTTCATGCTGCTAAGGTAGTGTATTGCATAGATTCTCAAGTTATCCTAAGAATCTTACTTATCTTATTAGTTAATCAGAGTTAGCACCATGTAAATAGATGTTCTTACTTGCATTCACTTAACCAATGTAATTAGATACATTTGTGCATCATGTAAGCATTATAGATTAAATTTATATACAACATGTCAAGATGCATTAACAATAAACAAAGACACAAAATTTGTAGAATGCTTCTCTTTATTGATATCTTTCGATGATTATAGGCTCTATCCACCCTACACACACAGCTGTAGGGGTCCACGCACTTAGCTGTGGACTTCTACCCTAGGCCTTAGCGCACTCAGCTGTAGAGCCTCTACCTACACTACGACCCAAACTTAGACTTCTTTCTTATCTTCAAGACTTCATCTACAACTCATCACTTGTTAAGACTATTTAGAGCTTAGTTTCTTAGATCTTTTTATACAATCCCATGGTCTGGACCATGGGTAGGTCTTTACAACCAACTTTACTTTACAAAAATAAGGGTGGGAAACCCTTTATGACTCATGACACCTTCACGCTCCGCGACCAAGAAATGCAGATACTTTACAATTTTATTACAAAATTCAACCCAAAACATTAGCTTTTAGCCCCAAAACCATCCTTGGGGGATCTCGTTCCCAACAGGCCCCCAACACAAACATCGTGAATCACCCTTGAGTCACTTTGTAGGTGTATATCTTTGTGCAAAGCTCTTCCAACTCAACTTGTATGACTGCAACCTTAGATGTGCACTGTATGGTCACCTGCTTTATGTCTTCAACCATCTGCTCAGTCACTGCTCCTAAACTATCGGCCTAAAGCTTTTGTTGACTTTCTTGCAAAGTCGCAATATTTCCTTCAATAGAGCCTATCACCGTGTAAGCCTCATCTAGCTAGGGCTTCAATCATGCCTTCAAAACTGCTTCCTTGTGCAACGCTGCATCCACCTTTTCTTTCAGTTGCTTGGCCACCTGTAGCTTTACTAGTCTTTGTGTCAACCCAATGGTTCACACTGTGCTTTTGACCTCATCATAGTGCTACTGTAGCTTGTGTGCTTCTGTCTCTAGTTGTTGTGCATTAGGGTCCTCCTGCAAGCTTGTCAGGACCTTGAACGACTACTCAAAAATTGTGTGCAGTCTGCTACTGCACTGTCAACCGTCGCTACTGTTTTTGTGACAGCAGTTGCTTGATGGTCCTTTACTTTTGGCACAGTTGAACGATGGGCCTTCAATTGTAACTCTGTGATCTACAGGTTCAACTCCAACTGAACCCTTACCATTTTTGTCTAAGTGTCGCACACCCCTATGGCTACCTCGCGGACGTGTACCTCAATTGGTTCTTCTTCAGGAATGGCCAACTCTGGGACCATTCGGCATGCCTCCTCGACAACCTTCATAATCCGCTTGTTCTGGTTGGTTGCCTTCGTCACAACGGTATTGGCAGAATCTTGTTGTAGTGCCATATTCTCATTGTTGATCTGCTGCTCACTAATCACCTGGAGGGTGTGGTGCTCATAGGCCCTTAGCTCTGCAATCACTCCATCCTACAAGAGGTGGAGCGCTTCACTAGGGAGTGCTACCAGATTCAACCCTACTTGCTTTAGGGCACTAACAGTGGGCCTATCAACTTCATTCTTCATGGTCAGTGCTCCATTAGGCCGCACTATCGCACTGGAGGCCTTTGCACGCAACATCTCGGTAGCTTTTGAAGTGTCGATAGAAAGGCTGATAGACACCATGCCAGCCTGTGCCGTGTGGGTCTGAAGCTCTTGCAGATGTGTTTGGATAGCCCCCAATACTATTTTTTGTTGCTGCTCAAACTCTTATAGGGCCTTCCTGGTGACATCCCACACTGTGTCACCGATGTCATGTTGATCGCCTTCTATTAGCATGATATGGTCTAGTGAGGTCTTAGTAGCCTTTGATTTCTTCTTGGAACCTCCTTTCTCCTGCTCCATTGGACACTTGATCCAGGCAGACATCTCTTGAGGGTCTACGCCATGCTACTCTGTCTGCTCATCCATCTCATCCTCTCTCTCAGGTGAAGGTGACCTCACGCCTTTGTCAGAGCCCCACTCTATTCCACCTGTTTGTTTCCTTATCTGTTGAGTAGCATCACGCTCTACTTGGGCCTTCTCAACAGCCTCCTTTTTCCTCTTTTCAGCCAATTGTATCACCGTAAGCTTGTCCTCCTCCTTCTTTTTCTAGGCGGCAGACTTTCTCCCTCCCACTGCCAAGTCTGTTGTAGCGCACTGCTCTGCTGGCCATCGATAAAGTACTGTATCAATGGTGTCATCCGTTGCCAGGTAAGGCAAGTCATACCATTTCTATGTAGGGTCCTTCCATGCCCTGATGGACACATGGTGAAAGTCTGCTTTAAACTCTACATAGCCCTAGAAGTTGGTGTAGATCATAGGTGATAATTGCGGTTTGCAATTGATAGCCATGCAAATGTTCATCTCCATCAAGATGAAAAAGATGTTTCTATCCTTGATGTGTTGCACATTTTTGATCACCCATAGCGAAGCTTAATTCACTACTTCTGGTAGGTCTATCATGACCGAAGGGAATTGGATGTCCTATGGAAGCTCCCACGCTACCAACACAATCTACAGCAAAAGCCACGGGTAGTGGAATGTCTTGCTGAGCTCCTGTGCCTCACAGTAGTTTCCTAGGAACTCTTCGTGAAGTTAGCTCGACCAGTTAAACTAGACTCCTTCAGTGCACTGGGCTGCTAGCACGACAATAGGCATCAACACCTTGTTGGTGCAACACTTACTCATCACCTTCCCTGCTAAAATCTGCGTAGCTACCTTTACAGCAAGGTTGCAGATGTTGGATATGGTGTATCCATGTGGCTTCTTCACTATCTTAAAAAAAAAATTCATGGCCTCCGCGAGGGCCTGCTCACCACCTTTTCTACCACATATCATGTCCGGATTCTCTCTTGTGTAAGGATACTGCATCATCCTGTGAATCAATCTATCCATGATGGGTATTGGATCCTCCAGCCATAAACACCCATCATGCACAAAACACAGTAGCTACTTGATGACCAATACTATAATTGGGGTGTGCTTTTAGTGCAGCACCTAATGCAGGTTAAGCAACCCTTCCTTGTCTACTCCTTTGAGCAACCTTTGCAACTCTAATGCGGTCATTGCGGTGTTTCTATCAATTACGCGATGCATCAACGCTTCGGCCACCAGGTGTGGGAACTTCTCGTTGTCAACCAAGTCCCAGTCTTCAAGTTTCAATAGAGGAACCCACTTGATGCGTGGTCCTTCAAAAACAATTTCATCCGACAGTAGAGGTGTCTGCAAGGTGACCTTGCTCTCATTGATTTCTTTTGGCACCTTTGTCTTTCCCTTACACGGAGGGACATACTCACTCAGGAAAATGAGTGATAGGGTTAGTACCATGGGCTTCAACCTACTCCACTTATACTCACACATCCTCATCATCCATCAGGATGTCTTCGTTTTATTCCTCCTCCAGCTCCAAATTGATGGCTTTGCCCTTCTCTTATGCGGTACACTTCGACGGATTTCTTCTTAGCGATGCACGCTTTGGTATTGCAAGTTGCTTTCCCTTATTATCCTTTGCAGTCTCCTTGGTTGGGGTCGGCTTTTGTATTGGCGTCCTCGGTGATTTAGGGACTTTTACTAATACTTCAACCACTTCCGGAGGAGCTTCCTCTGCCTCCATATCCATTTACGATACTGACTCCTCCGCTTCGGTATCTATAGCTTATGTGGGCGCCGACATGATTTTCAGCAAGAACTCTTGTGTCTCCTTCGGTAATGTCTCAAAGAATTTACTAGCTATCAAAAATTCATAGTGCTCATGATTCATGTGCACCTGAGAGCTCAACAACTCAATTCTCTAAATTCCAGGTGTTTTTTGCTAGACAACCACTTGTAATTTATCGGGCATTCTGAATTCAAATCAGACTGTTCCCCCCAAATTCAGTTCATTAATGCCGGATTGGTGGTAGATTGTTGGCTTAGTGTGGCCTGACCTAGGTTCGGAGGTGATTTAGCCAAACAAATCCCAGTACTATTGGCCCTTTCAGCAATAGTCTGCAGGGCATGCATTGAGGTCTCACCCAAAGTAGTATGGGAGGGTGCGAGAACTAGGTTTCCGCACCCTGGGGATGTCTGATATGTTTGGATTGCTACATAGTCCAGCTTTCGCGCTCACTGTGCTATGCGCACCAGTGGGCGCCTCGCGGCCTGTGATGTTGTCTTCGCGTAGTCCTATTCGTAGCACGATACTTGTTATTTACCCAATTCTTTCCTAATTATGCACTATTCGTTGATTACTTAGATTGTTTTCATATATAAGTATTCTAAACCATACAAGAATTTACTCAACTGCACATAGTAAATAAATAGAGCAAAAGTAAGGCATAACAACAAAATAACGATTCAAGCCTAGATGCACAGAATTATGATAAACTTCTCTTTATTAGCTTTCTGTCCTGATTACAGACTTGACTCTGCCCTACGCACTTAGTTGTAGGGCTCCGTGCACTTCGCTGCGGACTCTACTAGGCCTCTGCGCACTAAGCTGCAGAGCCTCTACCTATGACCATGACCCAAGAAACTTAGAATCCTACTCTAAGCTCGAACCATTCCTTTGCTACTTTCTCTATCATCTACTACCCTCTTTACAATTAGAGCCTTTCTCTATTTATACAATCCCATGGTCCACAGACCATGGGTAGGGTGACATGACTTTACATTACATTACATTACTTTAGGGCAGACAACCCTATGACTTAACCTCTACTTCGTGCTCCGCACTCGCAATTCACAGAGTCTTACAAAATCTTTGACCCAAACCTGGGCTTTGAGTCCCAAAACCTGTTGTGGGGGGGATTCTATGCCTAGCAAACCCCTAGCACAATCATCGTGACTTGTCTCGAGTCACTCTACTAGTGCGACGATCTTGGCACAAAGCCCCTCCAACTCTTCCCGTACAGCCTGGAGGTCTACGACGCACTGTTATGCTGTTTGTTAGACCTACTGCATGTGCTCTTCTGAATCATCCATGTCTGACTCGTGTACTTCGTTTGGTACTAGCTTCTAGTTCTTATGTTTATAGTCCTGCACCTGTGTCTAGCTCCTCAGGCCATGAAGACTATGCTTCGGATGGTTAGTTAGAGAGTTGGTCCACCCGTGTGGGGTTTCAAGCGGCTATTGTTAACTTTGCTTGGGAAGGGTTCTCCATTGAGTTTGACTAGATGGATCGTGCCTCTGTCTATGACCACTTTTACCACATATGGTCCCAACCAGTGCATTATGAATTTTTCCAAAAAAAAATTGAACTTGCTATCATATAGTAGCACTAAATCGTTTACCTTGAAGGTATGCAACTTGATATGGCGGTCGTTCTAGGCTTTTTCATGCTGCTTTTATACCTACTGGTGAAATCCAACTAGAAATCTTTCTTCCTCAAGTTCTTCTAATTGTGCGAGCCTTTCTTCTAGAGCTTCATGGTCTGTCATGCCTGTGAGCACTGCTATTCGTAGACTAGGTGCCATGTATATCATCAAGATGACAACTTCTATACAATAGACCAACCGGAAGGGTGTCGGTCTAGTCAATTTCTTGCACATTGTCCTGTACAACCATAACATAGCAAGTACACACAATTTCCAGTCATTTTGCTGCATGTTACATACTTTGGTCAGCGCAATCTTCAATATTTTATTGAATGCTTCTAATGTTCCACTGGCATGTGGGTGGTACGGTGTACTTTTCTGATGATACACTTGGAACTCTTATGTGAGTGTGCTGATGGTTTCATTCAAGAAATGTGTTCCGCAATTTCTCATTAAGATTTTTGGACATCCGAATCGTGTCAACATGTTTTCGAACAAAAAATTTTCAGTCGTAGTTGCTATGTAGTCCATGACCGATTGTGCTTCTACCCATCATGTCAGGTATTCCATCGCGGTGATGATGTAGTGTGCAATCGTCTTTCCCTGAGCTTTGATCAGGCCAACAAAGTTTATCGTCCATTTCTCAAACGGCTGCAGTATCATTTGGGGGTTTAGTGGCATCTCATCCCTCCGTGATGGTTTTGGAACCTCTGGCGCAACCGCTGGATCTCCAGGCTCCTCATGGACCATATGGGGTGGCGCAGCCTTGCTAGCGGTATCTTGCGCAAATCTCACACCTAGCTTGGTAGCAGTCATCGTGTTTGCATGGGATATGTTCTGTCGTGTACTCAAAGATGGTAATATTGCTCAATGCTCAATACTCAGCAACTGCTCAAATCTCAAACAACCAAGTGTTGTCGTGTGGCTAGCCCTTGGAGTTTTACAGCATCTTTTGAATTTGAATTTGACTATTCCCCCCCACTTTTGAGTCATTAATGCATTCTTGGAGGCAAATCGTCCCAATTGTAGCTCTTAATTCGTGCCTTAATTGCCCGCTGCCTGCTCCCTTTTGCCTTAAATTGGACATCTTATCATGAACATTGATGCCAATGGTTACTTCCCAATTTACCCACGTGGAAGCACAGTTCCCCGTGCATGGGCGCGACCCTTGTGATATGTTGTTCTTTCGCGCAATCCCCTTATCACGCAGCTCCCAAGTAGACTCTTTTATAGTCTCGTGCTCTCTTTCAATTGCCTGGAGTGCTGAGACTGTGCTCCCTATGGTTACTTAGGTGGTCGCACTACATGTGTGAGAGTTCAATGCGCCTTCTAATCTAGTCCGCGGTCACTCCTTAATTACCCTCACGACGGTCAGTGCCGTGCATTCTACCTTATGTAGTGTGTTCCCTTGGTTACTACAGTTGGTAAGGTGTGGTCGTAGCCATGGTAGTAGTCATAAATTCTCGGCAACAATATTCTAATGCAGTGATATGGCTATCCATGTCTTGCCTTGTAATCCTTGGTTTATCAATGAGACATGCTTGTGTGATCTAATTTTCTAGTTTTTTGATCTCAGTGTCCATGAACATGCTTTTCTTCCTCAATCGTACCCGATATTCTTTGAGTTTGCGAAGTCTAAGTTTCCCTCGCCAAATGGATTCCTGCATCCTTATATGATCATCCTCGCATGGTTGTGTGATTCCTTCATCTTGGTCTTCATGCACTATCATAACTACTGGATCTATTACGTGTGGATTCCTTTTGGTACTCCCTTCAAAAATTTTGGTTTCTACTCTATTTCACACGTGTGGAATCATCTATGCGCTTAGGTTTTTGCACATGGTCCTATAGGCCCATCAAACCGCTGGCATGCGCAAGTCCCAATTAGTTCGTCTCACCTGGTGAACCTTGTTTAGTACTCCACGCACCCTATGGAATGCCTCGTCGTGGAGAATTGGTAACACATGTCGCCTTTCCTACTACTGTGGTTTATTCTGATTCCCTAGGTGGGGGGTGGTGTGCGCTTGTGCAAGTTGTACAACATATGTCTGTACCCATCGGGAAAGGTGGGTGCACAAATTGTTCTGCCCCAGCTGATTGGATTTCGTTCGAAGCTGGGGTTTTCCAAAATGTAGGCACATCATCCTTCTGCATCCACACCATTCTTCAAAATTTCCTTGATGCATACCAAACCATCGTCTGGGTGTTGCGTGAAGTGCCCACTTAAGTGCATCAAACCGTTGTTGTTCTAGTACTGCACTTCCAATTTTGCTTAGAAATTCATCCACCACTGATAATACATCATATGTCAGTAGATCCCTTGCCTCTGTTGTTATGCAACGCAATGACCTGACCATCATGTTGTAGTTCATTGTTGTTACTTCATGCAGCTGATTTTGCCATTTCTCTATCTCTTCATCTAAATCCGAAGTGAAGGATTTTTCACACTCCCATGAAATCCTTCCATTTGTATTCAGATTCACCCAATCCTCTCCTTGTGTAGTTATCTTGTAGAGACAGTTGATATTTTCATCACTATCGTCATCGCACACTGGTTCAGTGTATCATGCTCCTTCGTATGGGTCTAACAGTACTACTATGCGTAGTGACCTTTTCTCGAAGGTAATTTTGTGCTTCTTCATATTTATGACTATGTTCATATTGGTAGCCCAGTCTATTCCTAGTAGCGCGAGATAGGGAGTGTTATCATCGACAATCTCTATCACTTCAAAATATGCCTGTGCACTTGCGCCTCCAATATTGACTATCACCCCTTGCAAGCTTCCCATGGCCAAAATATTTTGTTGGTTTTCCACTTGTAACTGAATAGGGGACCATTGTAATGCATGTCTGCCCATGCGTTCCCATGTTTACTTTGGTAGTACATTCGCGTTCGAACCACGATCTAGGATTACTAGATCCATTTCATACTCACCTATTTGCGCAGTCAACCTCATCTCCCTTCCTGTGTGCAATTCATGCTTTCCAAGTTTTGAGACCATGCACGGTTCTCCTGACCCTACGCACCTAGTGATAAGTTCCTGTAGCCCTTTGACTGCCTTGTTGTCATGCAATAGTTTTATGCATGTCTCAAGAAAGGTAGTGAGCATGGAAGGATCCATCCCTGGTTCTAGTTGATCCTTACTACCTAAAGTGGAGGCCTCTGTGAAGCTCTTCTCAGCTTCCATGAATGTCTCCTACACAAGTTATAAGTCAAACTCGGGTTCCTTTATAGGAGCCTTGCAAACCCACACACTTTCTTCTAGATGCTTCTCTTTATCATCTCCTATGGCCATACCACTCATGAGCATCATGTTTACATTTGGGTCTTCTTTGGGTGGTTCAGACCTCATCACTTGTAAATTCTAGGTCGGAGGGGGCTAAAGTATCCCCTTTTCATGCATCTTCGCTATCAGCGAAGAGCAATCTTCTACCTCATGATCAAACTGATTATAGTACCAACATGATATCCTAGTTGGTTTTATACAATCGCAGGCATAATGCCCTGGCCCTTCGCAATTGTAACAAATTATCTATCCATGACCCCTTCTTGGTCCCATTCCACCTCGAACCTGACAGCGCCCCTAAAACCCACCACATGCCATCCCTACATTTGGGTCGAGGGCTTGCGTTTTGGTTTGCACCCTGTAGGCGGGAGTCCGATCCATCATTAGTTCATAGCTTCAACAAGTGCATTTGTCATGGCCTACTGACTTGAAAAAATTACAAAATAATTGCTTGAACGTCTGTCTATACTTTTGCAACAGATGAAAATTATCTGTGGTATGTTTTCCTCCTATGTGGCAAATCGTGCACCATAATGAAGACGTCGTGCTCGGCCCCACCTATGACTTTGGTCTTAATGGCATTCGCCCTCCCCTTGCCAAGTAGTTCACGAACACTAGACAGTGGTCCTTGTCGTGCCCTTGGCCTTTGCATCTTATGCAACATACTTCCTCGCACACCTATGGCTAAGCTGTCCTATCCTGTTTCAAACTTTGCATCTCTAGACACAGATTTTGTAGTTGCATGTGGATTTGTTGGAATCCCAACCCAGGGTCTTGTATAAGGGTCTCACACAATCTCATTGCCATATCCAATGCTTTGGCCTGGGTGGAAAGTTTCTGTTGTGACAACGCCGTCCTTAAGTGTCGTGTAAGTGAAGCCACAAACCATGCATGATGTTGTGCATCTGTTAATGTCATATTGGCTTCACGGATTGTACTCTTCAGCCTTTGGTCTAGATCCCAAGGGGTCTCGCCCAGGAGGATGGCAATCTTCTTGAACCTGATGATTGATTGTGTCTCTAATTTTTTCCTGCTAAATTCCCTGTTCAGCACGGTCTAGATCTCTGCAATTCTTGCGTTCAGGTGGTCATTAGAATGCTTGATATACCACGTTAATCGGCAATCCTGTATCACACTCACCAACATATCGTTTTTAATATTATCATCCATGACACCATGTGCTTCCCATATTTCTCTTATCACAAACTAGAATTGGTCCAGATCTTCATTTCCTACTCCTTTGAACACCGACAGTTTGATCTCACTCGCCATACTGAACTGCGGTGGTGGCAGAGATGGAGTGGGTGGAAATGGAGGTGAGGAGGGTGAAATGGGTGGTAGTGTAGGTGGGGGTGGGAAACGTGGAATTATTTGCCTTATCAAACTTACCGCGCTTCTTGGAGAGACTTTTGCGAGCCCCTCCTCACTTTCCCACAAGGGTGAAATTAAGGGATTGTTTTCCAACTCCTCACTACTTCCCCTTTTGTAGATCTTTCCACTTTGCGTACTCCCAAACATTAATTTATTCACATAACCCACTTTTCAAACAATAGCATCTTAATCCAAGTGTTCAAAGATTTAATATACTTACCTCACAGTCCCTCAAGAAAGCATCGCTCTGCCTCACTGTAGCTAATGATCGTGTCTACTACGAACTCAGTGATAAATTATCCTATTATTCGATCGAGCCAGTGGTCCATAGCTCGCGCTATCTTATATTTTGAGGCTTCTAGTCTACGCACTAATTCCAGAGTCCACACCTACACCTTCCCTGACTGTCTGCTAACTTCTTGATCCACTCATACAGCTCAGAAGGAAAGGATGCAAAGAAAATTTCATGGATTTCTGTATATAAGTAGCGCTCCAACCACTATTCCTTAGATACTCACGGAGTTCTATTTTCCTTTGTCGCAAACTCATGAATCTTCTTGTCTAACCACTCTTCAATTTCTTTCTTTGTTGGGTTACAATGGTATGACATCAGACATCCTTATGTAGATCCTAGTCCCAGAAACAAAACCATTTGTTGGCTTAGTCGGGCCTGACCTAGGTTCAGAGGTGATTTAGCTAAGAAAATCCTGGTACTACTAGCCTTTCGGCAATAGTCCGTGGGGCATGGACTAAGGTCTCACCCGAAGTAGTATGGGAGGGTGCTAGAACTAGGTTTCCACACCCTAGGGATGTCTGATATGTTTGGATTGGTACACGGTCCAACCTTCATGCTCACTGTGCTATGTGCACTAGTGGGCACCTCGTGGCCTGTGATGTTGTCTTTGTGCAGTCCTATTCACATCGTGATCCTTAGTATTTACCCAAGTCTTTCCTAATTATGCACTATTAGCTGATTACTTAGATTATTTTCATATATAAGTATTCTAAACAATACAAGCATTTACTCAAGTGCGCATAGTAAATAAATAGTGAAAAAGTAAGGCATAGCAACAGAATAATGATTCAAGACTAGATGCACATAATTAGGATAAAATTCTCTTTATTACCTTTCTATCCCGATTACAAAGTCGACTCTACCCTGCGCACTCAACTGCAGGGGTTTGCACACTCAACTTCAGACTCTACTAGGCCTTTGCGCACACAACTTCAAAGCCTCTACCTACTGCTACGACCCAAGACACTTAGAATCCTATTTTAAGCTTGAACCATTCCTTCACTACTTTCTCTATCATCTACTATCCTCTTTACACTTAGAGCCTTGCTCTATTTATACAATCCCATGGTCCACGAACCATAGGTAGGCCGACATGACTTTACATTACATTACATTAATTTACGGTAGAAAACCCTATGACTTAACCTCTACTTCACACTCTGCACCCACAATTCATGGAGTCTTACAAAAACTTTGACCAAAACTTGGTCTTTTGGCCCCAAAACCTCCTATGGGGGGATCCCATGCCCAACACTGATCTTCAAGGATCTAATCCATAAATTTCATCTTAAATGCCAGCCACCCACTCCATTTGGTTGCATTTCAACCATCAAATCATGAACAATGAATTTAACGGTCACTTTCTAGCCGACCTGTGCATTTTCTCTTTGGGTAGCATAGCTCCCTTCGTGCTTCTGCAAACCCTGTGACACTTCCTTGCTTCGCGCAATCCTCCAATCCTACAGCCCCCCAACCCGGGTAGTGTAGTTTATAGTCCTGCGCCTTCTTTCAGCTTCCTGGAGTGCTAAGACTATGCTACCTTCATCTAGTCACATGGTTGGAGCACCGGCATATGGCTTCAACCAACTGCCATTCACCTTTCTTGGGAAGATTTCTCCATTCAATATGAGCAAATGAACCGCTCCTCAATCAGTAATCTCCTTAATGAGATAGGGCCCTAACCAGTGCATCCTGAAATTCCATGGAAATTTATGAAACTTGTTGTCATATAACAAAACCAGGTCATTTACCTTAAAGGTGTTTCGCTTAATGTGTTGATCATGCCATACTTTTTCGCGCTACTTTTGGACCTATTGGTGAAATCTAGCTAGAAATATTTGTTCGTCAAGCTTAACCAGCTGTGCAAGCCTCTCCTCCATGGATCTACGATCCGTCATAAATGTGAGTGCCATTATGTGCAGACTAGGCACTATGTATTCCATGGGCATCACTGCTTCAACACCATAGACAAGCCTAAAGGGTGTTTGTCCAATCAATTTCTTACATGTCGTTCAATAGGCCCATAGTACTGCAGGTATGCGTAGGTCCCAATCACTTCACTAAGCATTTCAAACCTTGGTCAATGCATTCTCCAACACTTTATTGAATGCTTCCACCATGCCATTAGCCTGCGGGTGATAAGGCGTGCTCTTTTGGTGATATACTAGAAATTCCTCCATTAGTGCGCTGATTGTCTCATTTACAAAGTTTGTACCGCGATCACTCATCGAAATATTTGGACACCCAAATTTCATTAGTAAATTCTCAAAGAGGAACTTTGCAGTAGTCACGCTTGTACAATCCTTCACAGGCCATGTCTCTGCCCATCGAGTCAAATACTCCACCGCATTAATAATGTACCTCTCTCCCGTCTTTCCTTGGGGCTGGATGGGTCCCACAAAATCCATTGCCCATTTCTCAAAGGGTTGTAACATCATCTATGGATTCAAAGGCAGCCCATCCATCTGCGATGGCCTGCTAGTCCTTTGGTGCACATCGCACGCCTTACAATATGCTTTTGAATCCTCATGGAGGGTTGGCCACCACAAACCTGCGAGTGGAATCTTCTGAGTGGTCACTCTCCCTGCATAATTTCCTCTCGCGGTGCCCCCATGAGCATCCACAAGGATGTTGCTCCTTTCAAACTATAGTACATATCGTTGCAATATCTCATCAAACCCCATTTTGTACAGATGCCCAGCAATGACAGAGAAATCTGCTACGCACACCACTAACTCCTCCTTTTGCTAGATGGTGTATCCTTTCGGGGCAGTGCTTGTCATTAAGAAGTGTATGATATCCTCAAAATGACCATCTGAAACACCCACAGCAAATAGCTGCGCGTCAGGCAATCCCTCCTCCAAATTAGTGGACTCCTCCCTTGTTTCAATGTGCGATAGATGGTTTGGTCCCACGTTCAGTCATCTAGGCTTCACAATAAATTCAAAATCATATTCCTGGAACAATAACAACCATCTACAGATTCGCCCCCGCAACACAGGCTTATTGACCAGGTATTTTAGTGCAGAATCATCTATATACATCTTAAAATGGACACCCAGCAAGTAGTGTCTAAACTTCTGGAGCATGTATACCATGGCTAACCATTTGCGCTCAGTGGTGGAATAGTTCCTCTCTGCCTTGGATAACCTTCTACGTGTGAATGCTATAGGGTGGTCCAAGTCTCGTCCACCAGCTTGTGTTAGTGCTGCTCCCAATGCTATACATGACACATCGACATGTACATGAAACTCCTTCTTCCAATCTGGGAAGACTAAAATCAGCATGGTGACCATATTTTCTTTCAATACATCCAAGTTCTTCTTACAATCCTCGTTCTAGCAGAATGTGACATCGTTCTTTAACAACTTTTCCGTAGGCATGGTGATCTGGGCATAGCCTTTGATAAAATTTATGTAATATCTTGTATGTCCTAGGGTAGCGCATAACTGTTTCACACTCCTCGGCACTTCCAAATTTAGTATCACCACGATCTTTGTGGGATCTACCATCAATCCCTATTTGTAAACCACATGACCCAACAGGGTCCCAAAAGGAACACAAAACATGCACTTCTTCAGATTGAGCACGATCTGATATCTTCAACAAGTATCTAGCATCAGGCGCAAACTTGCAACATGGAATTTCACTAGCCCAAACATAGTCCAGTCATCAAAGTATACCTCTAGGAACTTATCAATAAATTCCTTGAACGTAGCAACGACTATGTGCGAGAAAATCGCAGGCACATTCTTCAATCAGTGTACTAAAAACAACCCCACTCAGTTGTGAAGGTCGTTTTTCTTTGCATGTCCCCAACGAGGTCAGGATATAAGGAGTTAGGGCTTGAACTGGTCGAACCTTTGCAAGACCAGCCTCACAAATCCCGACGGCCTCCCATGGCGGATGAGAAGAAAGATGAGGGGGCAGGAGATCCTAT